>ML107669.1:314995-484183 GCA_003697995.1 Taxidea taxus jeffersonii | reverse complement strand
ATAGTTTTACTATTCAACTTGAATAGTTTTACTATTCAACTTGAATAATTTTACTATTCAAGTTGAAAGGTATCTTGCATAAATTCTTGGTTTGATAAATAATGGAAAAGAAAAAAATAGAATATATGCAATATAGATATATGTAAATTTGATAAGATTACTTCATTCAGTAAAACAATATACATTCTTTTAAGATTTGTAATATGTTATTTTTTTAAAAGATTTTATTTATTTAATTGACAGACAGATATCACAAGTAGGCAGAGAGGCGGGCAGAGAGAGAGGAGAAAACAGGCTGCCTGCAGAGCAGAGAACCTGATGCGGGGCTCGATCCCAGTGCCCTGGGATCATGACCTGAGCCGAAGGCAGAGGCTTTAACCCACTGAGCCACCCAGGTACCTCTGTAATATGTTATTTTTAAGCATTGTCCATTTGATATTAAAAATTCTCTTTGTTAAAATAAGATAACAAGCAGGAGATATACTTACAACTATGCCTTCTAGACCAAAGCAAACCTTAAGAATTCAGAGTAGCAATGCATTATGCAGTGATACTTACAAAAGAAGTTAACAGAACAGTGTTACTAAAAAACTTGCAACATCTGTAACACACCATTAGAGTGTGTGACTGTAGTAATGAAAATGGAAAATGGGTTATCTGAACAGATGTTTTAGGCTATTTGGAGAGGTGTACCCACTCACCTCTGCGTATATTTATCTTCAAATGGTCAGACTGACCCTGCTTGAATATGGAGAAAATCCTTTTTTTTTTTAAGATTTTATTTATTTATTTGACAGACAAAGATCACAGGTAGGCAGAGAAGCAGGCAGAGAAAGAGAGAGAGAGAGAGAGAGAGAGAGGAGGAGGAGGAAGCAGGCTCCCCGTGGAGCAGAGAGCCCATGCAGGGCTTGATCCCAGAACCCTGGGATCATGACCTGAGCAGAAGGCAGAGGCTTTAACCCACTGAGCCACCAAGGTGCCCCTAGAAAATCCTTTTTAAAAGATTTCGAAATAGTTTCTGCTGTGTCCTAGCTAGTATTTGCATTATATTAAAGTTGGCCAACTGGAATAAACAAACCAAAGGTCCATGATTCATAAAGTTCTTGGGATGATTTTAAAATTTAATTTGAATATTGTATGGTATGGAAGCCAAATTTAATATCATGTAGTAATAGCTATTGAAATCTTTAATGAAAATGATATATTATATAAAATAAAGCAATGCATTATTTGGAAGAGAAAAACTGATTTATCTTTTTCTTCATGTATATGACTTTTCCCCCAAAGTTTTTCTTTAATCTGTAGGTTGTATATGCTAGATATTTTTGTTCTTGTATTTTGTGGGAAGAAATGTTATTTGGTGCTTAAATTTATGAAATACATTGCAAACATTTCAGCACATGAGAAATGGTTTATTTTAACAGTTAGTTAAGCCTTTATTTCCATGAAGGAGGCTAGGATTTAGTGAGTCCTTAATCCATACACCAGTTTATTCTTTTATTGATGTCTTAGAAATACTAAGGAAATTTAAGAATGTCATATTCATTGATTTTTGTATCCTGTGGCTTTTCTGAATCCATTGATCAGTTTAATAGTTTTTTTTTTTGATGGAGTCTTTAGGGTCTTCTATATATGGGTTTCATCTGCAAATAATGAATTTTACTTCTTCCTTCCTTACCAATTTGAATGCTTTTTATTTCTTTTCAGTGTCTCATTGCTAAGGCTAAAACATCCAGTACTCTGTTGACTAAAAGTGGTGAGAGTAGACATCCTTGTCCTGTTGTTGACCTTAGAGGGAAATCTGTTTTTCCCCATTGAGTGTGATGTTTGCTGTGGGTTTTCATATAAGGCCTTAATCATGTTGAAGTATGTTGCCTCTAAACATACTTCATTGAGGGTTTTTATCATGAATGAATGTTGTACTTTGTCAAATGCTTTTCCTGCATCTACTAAAATGATCTTATAGTTTTTATCCTTTCTCTTATTTATGTGATTGATTGAAGATTGATTTGAGAATTTTGAACCTCTCTTGAATCCAAGGTATAAATCCCATTTGATTGTGATGAATTATTTTTTGATGTATTGTTGGATTTCATCTGCTAATATTTTGTTGAGGATTTCTTTTTTTTAATATTTTTATAGATTTTATTTATTTATTTGACAGACAGAGATCACAAGCAGGCAGAGAGGCAGGCAGAGAGAGAGGAAGGGGAGCAGGCTCCCTGCTGAGCAGAGAGCCCAATGTGGGGCTCAATCCCAGGAACCTGGGATCATGATCTGAGCCAAAGGCAGAGGCTTTAACCCACTGAGCCACCCTGGTGCCCCGAGGATTTTTTTGCATCTGTGTTCATCAGAGATATTGGCCTGTAGTTATCTTTTCTGTGATGCTCTATCTGGTTTTAGTATCAGGGTAATGTTGGCCTCATAGGGCAAATTTGGAAGTTTTCATTCTTCTATTTTTTTGGAAAAGTTTGAGAAGAATAGGTATTAACTCTTCTTTAAATATTTATCAGAATTCCCCTATGAAGCCCTCTGGTCCTGGACTTCTGTTTATTTGAGGTTTTTTGATTACTGATTCGATTTAATCGCTGAAAATCAATCTGTTCAATTTTTCTATTTCTTCAGCTTCAGTTTTAGCAGGTTATATTTTTCTAGGAATTTATTCTACATTGTCCAATTTATTGGTGTATAACTTTTCATGATAGTCTCTTGCACTCATTTGCATTTCTGTGGTATCACTTGTTAATTGTCCCTCTTTCATTTGTGGTCTTGAGTCTTCTTTACTTTTTTCCTTCTTTCTTTCTTTCCTTTTTTTGGATGAGTCTGGCTGGAGGTTTATCTATTTTGTTAACCTTTTCAAAGAACCAGCTCCTGGCTTTTAAAATTTATTACATTTCTATACATTAGTAATGAAGCAGCAGAAAGAGAAAATAAGAAAACAATCCCATTTGCATTTGCTCCCAAAATAATAAAATACCTAATAATAAGCTTAACCAAAGAGGTGAAAGACCTGTACCGTAGAAACTACAAAACATTGATGAAAGAATTTGAGAACAATACAAAGAAATGGAAAGATATTCCATGCTCATGGATTGGGAGAACAAATATTACTAAAATGTCTATACTACCCAAAGCCATCTACACATTTAATGCAAACTCTATCAAAATACTAGCAGCATTTTTCACAGAACTGAAACAAATAATCCTAAAATTTGCATGGAACCACAAAAGACTCTGAATAGCAAAATCAGTCTTGAAAAAGAAAAATAAAACTTAAGGAATCACAATTCTAGACTTTAAGTTATATTACAGAGTTGTAGTGATCGAAACAATATGGGACTTGAACAACAATGTGCACATAGATCAATGGAACAAAATAGAAAGTCCAGAACTAAACCCACAATTATATGGCCAATTAATCTTCGACAAAGGAGTCAAGAATATGAAGTGGGAAAAAGACAGTGTCTTCAACAATTGGTGTTGAGAAAACTGGACAGCAACACACAAAGGAATGAAGCTGGACCATTTTCTTACACCAGACACAGAAATAAATTCAAAATGGATGAAAGACCTAAATGTGAGACCTGAAACCATCAAAATCCTGGAGAACACTGGCGGTAACCTCTTTGATTAAGGAGTGCACTTGTCTTGATGAGTACTGGGTGCTTTATGAACTGTTAAATCACTGTATTGTACACCTGAAACTAATTTAACACTGTATGTTAACCATACTGAAATTAAAAAAAAAGTCTAAGACAGGAAAAAAAGAGAAAATATCATATTTTATTTTCAAAATGAAAAATAATAAAATGGATATATACTAAAACATCTAACAGTTTAAAAAAAAGCAAAAGGGAATAGGTAGAGACACCCCCATTCTAAATGTCAAGGCCACTCCATTTTTAAATTAATAGTGATAAGATTATAGTTCAAATTCTTGTTTTGTTAATCTTGTTTTTTTTTTTAAGATTTTATTTGTTTATTTGACAGAGAAAGAGATCACAAGTAGGCAGAGAGGCAGGCAGAGAGAGAGGAGGAAGCAGGCCCCCTGCAGAGCAGAGAGCTCAATGGCGGGGGCTGGATCCCAGGACCCTGAGATCATGACCTGAGCTGAAGACAGAGGCTTAACCCACTGAGCCACCCAAGTGCCCCTTGTTTTGTTAATCTTATACTTTTCTATATTTAAGAACATTTTCCTTCTTTTAGATATAGTATATTAGTTTATAATTTGCTGCCAGGCAGTCAAAATTCTAATTTAAAATATACATTTAGAAGTCAAAACTAAAGCAGCTTTCTGAAGTTCACTGATAATTTTATTCTTATTTTTAGAAATCTTTTGATACACAAGATCATCATAACCCATGTTTCTAGAGCATCTTGCTCCATCTCTTTTACATAGCAGTTACTCCACATATTTTATGCTATCTGCAGAGTCATGCCTCTAAGTTATTTCTGCTTACCACAAGCTGGTGAATGAATCACTTATAAACTTTGAATTTTTCCCAAGGTGTAAAATAATTTTGATATATTACTGACACTTGGCGAAAACTGTATCATTCACAAATCCATATTCAGTAGGAGAGAGAGACTGAAATCAACTCCCCTGGGGGAGGGAGGAGTTGGAATGTTCTTTAAGTGCTGGGGCAAGATAGTGGAGGAAGTATTGGAGGACTTTAGCATTGAGGTTGATCAATGAGATATGTCCATCCCAATGAGTTATTCCTGACTTTACAAATGTTTTTCTTCTGTGTTTGCTAACTGACACCATTGGAATCTGGCTCCTACCCTTTAACTAAAGGTTGGGGAGACTATCTCCTTTGATATTTGCATCTCAAAGAGACTGGTCCCAGATGCTTGGGAAAGACATCCTCTAAGTGTTAAAACTAGCCTCTGGGTGGCTCAGTGGGTTAAGCCTCTGCTTTCAGCTCAGGTCATGATCTCAGGGTCCTGGGATTGAGCCCCCCCCCCCCCACATTGCTCAGCAGGGAGCCTGCTTACCTTCCTCTCTCTGCCTGCCTCTCTGCCTACTTGTGATCTCTGTCAAATAATAAGTAAAATCTTTAAAAAACAAACAAACAAGCAAGCAAGCAAACAAAAACTAGCAAGAGGCTGGTAGCATATCTATCAAAGGGGCAGAGAAAGAATTCACAGTGGTAATTTTTCTAGAGCAAATGCTCTAAGAAAGTATGTCAGGGACATAGGATCAGTAGAAAACTGGTCTAAAGTTAAGTCAAGCTGAGGGGAACATTACTGCCTTTATGATCTGGCTCAAAATATGTTATTTAAACTTAGCCCTACACACATTTTGTTAGTGAGAGTGCAATCTCTTGCTCTGTTTACTATAGCCGTGACTTTTTTTTATGAGTCATGGGAAATTTAACACAAGACTGAGAACTTTGGCCAGGAATTTTTGGGAGATTTTATTGGCACAAGATAATGTCAACCTAAGGGAAACAGACTGTTCACTAGTAAGCCTGATTCATACACTCACGTCCATAAGTATTTTAAAACTGAAATATTTTAATTTTCTAAGTTTCTTCCTCCCAATGCTATGGTATAGTGCATACAATAACAAAGTGGAAAGAGGTGTTTTCAACACTGTGTTGTTTATGTACCTTGTTTTTTGCTTTGATATTCCAAAGCGTACTCCATGATCACCAGTGCATTCTACACTGAGCAGTGACAAAAACAAGCCACCTGAATTTTATAGCTTGAACGGGCTGGTTTCTCACCGAGATTCAAAGAAAATCAGTGCCCGGCTCAAGCAATTAACTGTGTCAACTATAAGAACAAAGTGAACAAAACTGTTATGTAAATTTTGAGTCTTTCACAGTAAGTTATTCCTAATGCTTTTTTCGCCAGCAGAGAATATATTTTCTTCCTGAATAAGTAACATTTTAATCAGATAGGTATGATTATTAATACTGTTATCAATGCTGGTCTACCTAGTATTCCATCCTAATAACTATCACTAACACTGATTTCAGCATTTTTACTTTTCCATTGACTTTCTAGAGTTTATGTATGTTTCCAAATTTATATATTTCTATCTATTCCCCAAATTCCTTTTACTTGCTACCATCTCAGAGTGGACCCCTATGTCTCATTCTGTCACATTCTTATACCTAAATTCTGCCATCTGCTTCTTCTATCCTTTGGCAATCACTTTCTGAGCACTTTCTCTTTAAGCCTGCCTTAGGGGAGGAAGGTCCTCCATACTATGTATTTTACTTTCTCATGGAACTCACCTCTTCCTTGGTTTTAGTAATCAGAAAATAAGGTTACAGAATGCAAAGCAAACACGGGAATTTGGAGAAAAGGCAACTATTAAAAACAAATACCACAACTAGGAGTAAGAAGCAAGGGGACTGTTATTTCCAGTGTTATTTCTGTGCATGAGAAGCACAACACTTTCTAGCATTTGAGAGCTGTTTTCTCACTGGAGATGTGTGAAGAACAAAAGGAAAGAAATGAAGAAATGCAGAAGCTAAAATGCAGCATCTGCATAGTACTTACTCTAAGTGAGACAAGTGAGAATATGAGAGTTGTTTTGATATTAAAAGTGACATAGAAGGTTTCCTTACCAGTGACTTAGTAACACATTTTATTAATTTCTTACTCACATTATTCTTACTTGATATTTATTCAAGAAGTATTTTTCAGAACTTAATTTTTACTAGACATTACAGAAGGAAATGCAATTACTTAGGAACAGTTCTTGCCCTCAAGTAATGTAAAAGTAAAGGGAAAAGTGGTGAGAGAATAGGTTAAAATGTGATGCAGATAACTGAATCCCTTAATAAGGCTAAGAGATATGGGAACAATTAATAGTAGGGATGGTGAACCAAGTTTTGGAGCAGCCAGCTAAGGCCACCTTGGGTAGATATTTCCAGTAACATGTCTTCACAAACATATGTTGGTTTCTCTATCAAATGTGTTCCTAGAAATGAAACTTCAAAAGTATTGTATATTTAATTTTGAATACTTTTCTCATTGCTCTTTGAAGAGCTTCCACCAGTTTATTCAACCACTGAATGTTTTCATATCTTCACTAACTTGTGTATTGTCAAGAAGTTAAACTCTGATATTCTGACTTCTTTGTCTTCCCATATTTTTATTTGGAGCAAGGTTGGGCATCCCTTTATCAGGTTATAAACCATATATATATATTTTTTTTTTCTGTGACAACTCTTCATGTACTCTGGCCATTTTTAGAAATTGAATAGTTTTTGATGTAGGAAAGATATTGGGGTTCAGAGTCAATGACCAAGAAAGAATTCTTGAGACTGCAGAAGGGTGCTTTTTTTAAAGCATGAGGACAGTACCAACTGGTGGGCACAAAGAGCTGTGTTTGGGTTATGAGGGGGTGGTGATTCTATACTTTCAAACTGGGAGGGGTTTAGGGATAGTGTAAGTCTTTAAGGAATCTTGGAAACAAGTTTCCAGGACTTTGACGGTGCTAGCTATTGTTAGGAAAATTTCATTTAATTGCTGCCTAATAAAACCTTGGTCATTAGATCCTTCAGATATATATTGGTGGGTCATATGCTTGGGAGATGATTGCTACATTGGGGTTTTAGAGATAATGGAAATTTCCAGAGGAATTTTTATATGTTAAAGTAGACTCATAGGATCCTGGGGGTTGGGCTAAGATTTTGCCCTTAGCAAAGTATTAATATCAAGGCAGCTGAGTTCCTAGAGGAATGTCATTCTACCTGTTTCAAGGACTTGTGAATGGGCTGTAAGGAGTAAGGAAATGTAATTTTTTTTTTGGCCTTTGTTTCCCACATCAGTTTTGGCCTTTTCTTGTCTTTTAAAATTTATTAATTTATTTTAGAGAGAAATGGTGTGTGAGTTGGGGGCAGGGGCAGTGAGGGGCAGAGGAAGAGAGAGAAATTCCTCAAGCTGACTCCCCTCTGAGTGTGGAGCCAGATGTGGGGCTCCATCCTAGGACCCTGAGATCATGACCCCAGCTGAAACCAAGAGTTGGCTGCGTAACTGATTGAGCCACACAGGCACCCCAGTTTTGGCCTTTTCATAAAACTCATATATTTGGGAAACTTTTTATCATGTACTGTAAAATTTTTCCACAGATACATTTTTTTTATTTAAGCTTTTTTTATTTAAACATATAATGTAACCCCACCACCCTCTCCCAACCCCTCTCCCCCCCATCCCCCTCAGTTTGTTTTTTGATATTGAGAGTCTCTTTTGGTTTGTCTCCCTCCCGATCCCATCTTGTTTCATTTTTTCTTTTCCTACCACCTTAACCCCCACCCCCGTTGCATCTCTACTTCCTCATATCAGGGAGATCCTGTGATAGTTGTCCTTCTCCAGTTGACTTATTTCGCTAAGCATAATACGCTCTAGTTCCATCCATGTCGTCGCAAATGGTAAGATTTCATTTCTTTTGATGGCTGCATAGTATTCCATTGTACATATATACCACATCTTCTTTATCCATTCATCTGTTATGGACATCTAGGTTCTTTCCATAACTTGGCTATTGTGGACACTGCTGCTATAAACATTCGGGTACACGTGCCCCTTTGGATCACTACGTTTGTATCTTTAGGGTAAATACCCACACAGATACATTTTTTGACTTAATGTTTTTTTTTTTTTCTGCACAGAAGCTTTTTTTTTTAGATTTTATTTATTTGACATAGAGAGAAAGAGATCACAAGTAGGCAAAGAGGCAGGCAGAGAGAGAACGGGAAAGCAGGCTCCCTGCTGAGCAGAGATCATGACCTGAGTCAAAGGCAGAGGGTTAACCCACTGAGCCACCCAGGCACCCCAGAAGTATTTTATTTTTATGTTGTCTAATGTACCATGTTAAGGAATTATTTCTCTATTCAGGAATTGCTATTTGGATAAAGTATTTTATATCATATTTTCTATTAATAGGAATTATACTATGGATGTTCTTCTGTGGTAAGCTCCACTCCTCAAACCAGTTAACAGTATGTAATGCAGGGGCTCCTAGGTGGCTCAGTGGGTTAAGCTTCTGCCTTCGGCTCAGGTCATGATCTCAGGGTCCTGGGATCGAGCCCCGCATAGGGCTCTCTGCTTAGCAGGGAGCCTGCTTCCTCCTCTCTCTCTGCCTGTCTCTCTGCCTACTTGTGATCTCTATCTGTTAAATAAATAAATAAAATCTTAAAAAAAAAACCAAACAGTATGTAATGCAAAATTTGGTGTACCTCTAAGTTTAGCTTAATCTTTCTAAAAACTGTGCATACTTCCCTCATATGTTTCTGTAATAATTTATGTACTCAATTCCTTATTATGTATGTATAACCTTTGTTATATCTAAGGAGATGAATGTAAGGTTTTCATTTTTCAAGTATTGCAAATTCTATTGATGAATTCCTAATATTGAACTATTTACCTATTTTATGTATTGCTGGTGTCAATTTACTCATCTTGTATTTCAGATTTTTAACATTTTTTTTTAATCATGAAAGTAGCCTGATTATCTTTCAGGGTGTAACCTTTGTCAGGCTGAGATCAGTATTATGCTGATCCCATAATAGATTGGTGGGCTGACTTCTCTTTATGGCATGGATCAATTTAGAGAGACTCAATATTTTCTCTTCTTTGAAAGTACAAGAAAACTATGTAACTATTTAGCCTGAAGCTTGCTGAAGGGACAGGTACCTTAGGTTAGTATCAAATTTCTAGATTCTTCAGAATAAAATTTGAGAATTGCTATTTAATATCAGGTAACCTTTAATTTATATTAAAGGTAAAATAATTTTAATTTTCAAATTTATTTTAAATGGTGGTTAATTTAACTAATTGATTTTATAATTGGTTTATATCTGGTTTTTCCCCACTTTACAAATTTTAACTTAATTTTCTTGATTAGTTTTTCTGAAGCTCACTTATTCAATTTTAGTTTAACTTTACTAAATTTATTGATTCTTCTCATAAAAATCAGTTCTTGGGGTTGTTTATTTTTTTGTTTATTAAAAATTAATATTTTAATTATTTTTTTTTTCATTTTTTTCTGTTTTCCCTTGGCTTATTCAGCAATGTGTTTCTTAAAGTTTTGAATTTAACTATTCTTTGTTTATAAAGTACTTACTTAACTATATTATCCTCTGATTACAACTTTAGTTATATGCCATAATATAGATTTTTTTAAGCATTAATTCTTGAGATATTTTGTAAATTTTTGACAATGTTTTGAGCAGTAGTTGCTTCAGAGTGTTTTTTTTTTTAATGGTTCATTATTAGTATGTTTTTATACTTTGTATTCTTTGCAGTTTATGATTTATAAATTCTCATGCTTTCATTCTTGGTGCATAAAGGTTTATGGCATATTTTTTGTGGCTTAAATTCTTTAAAATTATAAGGTGGCCACTAAAAAATCAATTTACTGATACTTAGTGTGAATTAAATCTCACTTAGTAAGTAAGCCTTGGTTCTCATTTCAAATTATTTTGCATCACTTGTATATATTATACCCAAGGTTTTGTTTTGAGCATTTTTAGATAACTTTTTTGTTTATGAAGTGAATTTTTTTACTTCTTGATATGACAGGAGAATTTCTACTTATATCTGTAGCTTATCATTCTTATATTTTCTCTTTTTATTGTGCTTTTAAAAAATTACTCATTGTCTTTGTTCTTTTTGACTTGGTGTATATGTGTGTGTGTGTTTCCTTTTTATGTGAAGCTTTATAATCTTCAAGTGGTTACTTCATAGTTATCTATCAGCAATCTTCAAATTTTTTTGATCATATCCATTATTAGAAGAAAAAATCCAAAACATGGCCAATAGGTATGAAAATTATTATACACTTTTTTATATGTAAAATTCTTAATTTTTAAATTAGATGCCTGAAAAATACATTTATCTCATATTCCAGATACAAACACCTATGGATAAGCATAGTGATATTTTATTTAAATATTCCAGGAAACTAACTTTCTTTCTTTCTTTCTTTCCTTTCTTCCTTCCTTCAAGATTTTATTTATTTATTTGAGAGAACATAAGTAGACAGAGAGGCAGGCAGAGAGAGAGGGGGAAGCAGGCTTCCCACTGAGCAGAGAGCCCAATGCGGGCAGGGCTCGATCCCAGAACCCTGAGATCATGACCCAAGCCAAAGGCAGAGACCCAACCCACTGAGCCACCCAGGTGCCCCATGTAGTCATTTTAGACATTACCTATTGACTTCATACTCTAGAATAAGGTAATGTATGTTCTTATTTCTTTCTAGGTTTCTCAATCTGATGATGATGATGATGATGATGATGATTTAACCTTTACTGTCTACCATGTTATTTCTAGGTCTACTGATGTTGGCACTTCTATCTTAAAGAAAATACTTACATCTTTTTTACTCAACTTACTGATTTTAAATATTTTCCATTGAATTCTCTTTGTTTTGGAAAATGGAATGATTGGTTTATAGTAGAAACTTTTCTAACTGATCTCCACCAACATAACTTGTTTTAAGCATTGCTTTTCTGTTCTGTTTGTGAAACAACTGATGAATGTCTACCATGTGTAAAAAACTTAAATTCTAGGTGACCTTCTGTATCTTGCAGGAGCAAATTGTATTTTCTAAAACCAGTCTTTCATTCCATATACTCTTCTACAATCTGACCTTGCTAACTTGCCATCTTTGTCTGCTCCTCTTGAATCTTTGCAGACTTAATATTGCTCTTAACCAATAGTATGCAATGGAAATGATGTGTAACTAACTGTTGAGAGTAGGTTAAAAAAAAGACCACACAGCTTCAGCCTGTTGTCTTGAGACATTCTTTTGGTGACTATCACTGGACATGGGAAAAGGGAGAACATCATGCTGGAAAGGCCCATGTATATCCAGAATATCTATAAATATATTTTTTACCTTTATTTTTGGAAATCCCCTCCCCACACCTTGTTTTTTTTTTTCCTTGCTGAATAACTAGTTAACTTAGTCCCTTCTGTTGTATAATTTCTTTCTTGATATCTTGCAGCTAACCTTAAGTTACTATTTTTATATATGTCCTTTTCTCTTCCATGTAATGTTTTAGTTCAAAAAATAATAGTCATAATTTTTATGAGTTACATACAAGTTTTTTCTCACAATCTCCTGAGCTGCCTTTATTTTAAGACTTTTCTCTTTTTATATGGTCATTTTACATAGATGTTTCTAAATTACTACTTATATTTGAGTTGAGGTTGTCCTCCTGGGATCAGATAATTTATTCTTCCATAAATAATGTAAGATATGCCTGGAGAATGAGCAGTTATCGCTGACAACTTGAGCTTCCTTCTGTGGTCTGTGGAAACTTTCTCATCAACACTCGATTCAGTTCCCTGTAAGTTGAAAATCAGAATGAAGCCATGCAGGTTTTTGCTTTTTTTGTTTTTCTTTCTTTTTCATATCTCTCCCAGTACATCTTTCTCTTTAGATAACAAAACTTGGCAGGTGCAGAGCTTCTTGTGACTTAGAATTTTTCCACATTCGAACACAAAGATAACCTGCTGGCAAAGGTTAGTATAACTGCAAAGTTCTAAAATCAGTGCAGTCTTTCTGCCATGCTATGATATTAAACTTAGTTCAGGAATCATATATATATTTATACTTGGTCTTTGTCCTCATTTCCAGCACTGAGCTCCTGAAACTCTTGGAATTTCCTAGGTGGGCAAAACTATAAGGGTATCTTTTGTTATGCTGAGAGTTGGAACTTTCAGTCCCAGCCCCAGATTTTCAGGATGGGAGAAGGGCTAAAGGTTGAATCAGTTTCTCATGGCCAGTAATTTAATCAATCATGTTCACATAATGAAGCCTTCATAAAAACTCAGAAAGACAGAGGTGCCAGAATTTCTGGGTTTGTAAACATGTGGAGATGCTCAGAGAGTGGAATGCCTGGGGAGAAGCTCTCTCCCAATGCCTTGCTATTCTTTCACTCGGCCTTTCCTGAGTTATATCCTTTTATAATAATCTGCTGATCAGTAAAGAGAATGTTTTTGAGTTTTGTGAGCCACTCTAGTAAATTGAACCAAAGATGGTTGTGGGAATCTCTGTTTTATAGCCAATTGGTCAGAAGGACAGATAACAACCTGGATTTATGACTGGCATCTGAATGGGGTAGGAAGGCAGACTTGTAGGACTGAGCCCTTAACCTATGGAATCTGATGCTATCTCCAGGGGGATAGTATCAGAATTGACTTGAATTATAGGACATGAATGCTTGTTGGTGTGGGTAGAATAAGCCCCCCCCCATACATTGGAATTGGGTCCACTAACGCAAAAAAGGGAGACATCTAGAGATAGTCCCCTGCTCTTGATGAGGTCCTATTTGTAACTTTGTTAGAAAGGAGAAGATAATGACCATTCATTTAGAGTATAATGAGTTTACCCAGGACATCCAATGATTAAAAAAAACTGGGTAATTATAGAGATGTCTCCAGCTTCTCCTGTGGCCCACCTGTAAAATATGTGGTTTGCACATCTAGTATTTTATTTTTCTCTTTTTTTAAAAAATAGAATTATATCATTAGCCTCTTCACCTTCTCTCATTAATTCCAAGTTCCAAGTAAAATAAATGTAGTGCCTTACTAGGCACTTGAGAACAATCTTTATCCTGAAAATTTTGTCTTACAGGGATGTAAAAACCCTAGATTTTATAAGTTTAAATTTTACAAACTTTGCTATCTTTGGCAGTTATTCTTCACATTATATTATTTGTAATTTTATTATTTCATCAAATATTATTTTCCATTTATTTTATAGTTTTTTGGTGGAATTTTAGGCAGAAAATGAAATTAAAATTGCTGGAGTCTCATCACTTATTGTAAAGTCACCCTAGGTTTTCATTTTAAAGAAGTTCTCTCTGATAACTGTTTTTTTGAGGTACAGAAAGAGAAAAATGAAGGCTGGAAAACTAGTCTGCACACCTTTAATAAGCAGAGTTATGGGCTAATATATTGGCATTGGTAATAAAGAGAATAGAAATAATTTGAGACATGTTAAGGAAGTAGAACTGGAAAAATTCCATGATTATTTTCATGCTGGGCTTGAGAGAGACAACAGAATCAAGCAGAAATATCAGTTTGGTGTTGAAATAAACTAGGTTAATTGTCTGCCATCTCCTGGATTTAGGAGATGAGGAGCAAAATTGAGTGTGTTGTAAAGATGATGAGTTTATTATTGGAAAGGATCAACAGAATCATTTCAAGTTGTTCAATCTGTGGTATTTTGTTATGGCAGCCTAGTTAACTAATATAGTATCCACTGTGAAAGGTTCATCCAGTGCTATACCAGAGTAACAAAGAGAAATTTTCCTTGAAAGGAGTCATTGTTACATAGAGGGAAGGCCATATTATAAGTATTAAGTAACCAGATTAAGTTCAAGATGGAGTCTTGGGGCACCTGGGTGGCTTAGTCGGTTAAGTGTCTGACTCTTGATTGTGGCTCAGGTCATGATCTCAGGATCACAGGATCAAGCCCCATGTTAGGCTCCTCTCTCTGTGGGGAGTCTACTGAAGAAGTTCTCTCTCTGCCCCTCCCCCCAAATAAATAAATAAATCTTAAAACAAACAAACAAAAAAAGTTGGAGTCTGTAATGCTAAACTAACCCAAAATTTAACTAAGTTTCTGTGCTCTGCTCTACCAGAAAGGAGAGGCCTAGGTCAGCCAGTCAAGGCTTGCTGTCATACATTACCTGACCTAGCTCCAAGACTCCCCTTTGCTTCACATAAGGAAAGTTACCTTGCTTTAACCAATGCCCAAGCAAATGCCCAGTATAACTTCTTTGTTCCTGCTCCCCTTGATATATATAGTTCTTGTATAGTTCTTCAGATCTCCTTTCTGTTTGCTCAATTATATGCTGCCTGATTTATGAATCACTGAACAAAAGCCTACTAGATCAATAAATTGTTTGTAGGAAATTTCCTTTTAAGATAGGAAGTTCTGTACCAGGAATGTTCCATGGCCAGACTGTTGAGAAACTTTAGACTTGTAACTGGGTAGAGTAGAAACCAGGGTTGGAGCCCAAGTCAAATCAACATTACCTGAATGGAAGGTGCTTAAAGTCAAGAGACAAAAGCTTCAATTAGCAAGGAGCAAGAAAAAACCTAGAGGGTAGAAGAGCCTCATGCTTAAACATGGCCTTTGGTTTCTGAAGATATAAGTTTGAGCAACTATAACTTTGAGCAAGTTAGTTTACTTGGTTTTAGTTTTTGCACCCCAAAATTCAGATATTAAAGTATACTTTATAAGGTTAAGACATAAACTGTTATGCATGCAAACCATTAGTGGGTTGTTATTACAGAGGAGCACTTGATATATATATTTGATGAAGTAGCTAATCAGTTATTTGAGTGTAGGGCTTGAAGAAGTAAACTGAATATTATAGATTCCTCTCTATAATTTAGTAGTTTCTATTTCCATTAATGATGTTGGGTAATCATATAACTAATATTTTATACCTTAATTTTATTTTTAATGGAGAAGGCAATAAATATCTAAATATGGGCATGTTAAATTTTTGGAATTTTGAGTATTGTGGTTTTTGTTTGCTCAAGTTTAATAGTAAAACATTGATTTTCTAAGTCCAAATGTGTACAGTATAATAGAAAATAATAACTGGAGCTCATAAATTCACACACATATTCTCATTAAATTTTCATCACCACTCTTTTAAAAGGCATTGGATGCTATTTCTTTTATAAAGAAATAGGAGCTCAGAATGATTGTTGAAGATTACAATCAGTTACTGGCAAAGGAAGAATTCCAATATGACTTCTATCTGAAAAAAATAAAGGTATAGTATCTGCTTTATGTGGCTATTGTTAGCATTAATATGGAGAAGAACAAACCTACAAATGCAGACGCACCAAGCAGAACCCTACCACATATTAGGAATCAGAATGAACCATTCCTCCGACCTAGCTTTAATCCTCATATATTGAGTGCTATTACACCATCATTCTTAAGCTAGTGTCCAGAATCTGCACTACAAAAGAAGCAAAACCTGAATCAAACTGCTTTTTTAAGTTATAGATTTAATTTATTTTTCTTTTAAACAGGGAGAGTGAGCAGAGGAGTCAGGGTGGGAGGGAGAGGGAGAGAGAGACTCTCCAGTAGGCTCCACACCTAGTGCAGAGCCTGAGGCAGGATTGATTTCATGAAGCTGAGATCATGACCTGAGCCACCTGAGCTGAAATCGAGAGTGGGACACTCAATTGACTGAGCCACCCAAGTGCCCCTGTAGTAGCTTTATTCTTTTGCATTCTAATTTCTCTTCTCTCCTTTTTTCCCTTACTTTGGTTCAGTTCTTTATTTATACTCAGTTTGCTGGCTTCGAATCATCCCCCAACTAACTCTGATAGTAGTATCCAGTGCTTTTTGTTGTTCTTATAGAAGCATAGACCTTTAAACCCAGATGACATCACATGACCACATTGTCTAATTGATTCATTTTATAGTTGGAGAAATTGAGGCAAAAATTGAAGTGACTTGCTTAAGTTTACACATTTAGTTATATTATACAAACGTGATTAATATTTAATGAAAAGGTCATATGAGCCAGGCACTAAGAAAGCTAGGCACTAATGTGATATTTTCTATGGAATGTGGAAACTGAGCCAGAGAGAGAGACATTATTTGCCCAGGGTTCTAGGATAAGGAAATAGCTGAGTTGGGATGGAAGACCAGGCTTCCAGACTTCACAGCCCACCCACAATTGCACGTCAGTCAAGTTTCCTGGCTCTAAGTCCTTTGTACTTTTTACACAGCCCTAGACTCCTCCATCCTAAACTCTCCAACTTCCTATTCTTTTATAGCTCTAAATCCTGGTTCCCTAAATACTGCAGTCAGGAACAGGTGGGAGATTGTTGTGAAAAGAACAGGCAGCAACATTCTTGTTTAGCCTCTTTTTATATCCTTTTTTTTTTTTTTTCCTACAGATTGGGGTATTTTTCTCAATTATGCATACTTATTCATTCTGCCAAAAAATTCTTTTAAGGCTGTTAAAGCTGTAGTCAATTTTCTCAGTTTGATGTTCCAAAGGAACCTGCTGTGTCTTTTTCAATTCTGTGCAAAAATAGGCATGGTAGGATCCACCAGCTGCTAAAGTCATTGGATAGCTTAAAAACTTTCTACTTGTTTTCTCTATTGTTACATTTTCATAGTTTCAGAATTTGTGCAGCATTTAATTTCTTTCGAGAAATTTTCCTTTAGAGAAAGAACACACTGGTGTTTGTTTGTAGATGTTGGAGGAAAACTCTCAAATAGAGAAATTATTCCTCAAGTAACCATGACCACTGAATACTAAATAATACTGCAACCTACTTAAAAAGTAAAACAAAACCCAAACCAGCCAAACAACAACAATAACAACAAATCCTGAAAACCAGAAAGTGTAGGAAGTCTCAGAATATGGAAGTTATTCTTGTTTCTTGAAATGCAAGGATTTTTTACTATATGCTTTCCGAAGGGAATACTGACAGTATTTACCAAAGACCTGAAATTTATTCATATCTTTCGACCTGGAGATTACATATCTTAAAAAAAATACAAAAATGTATAATGTAGTATTTTTTACAAAAGGAAATAATCAGAGATTAAATATTCAACAATAGAGCATTCATTGAATGAATTATGGTAGAATCACACAATAAAATATTATAAAGCCATTATGACTTAATACTGTTATTTATTTATTAATATGTGAAGTCTCATAATTTTTGGTTAAGCCATAAAACAAAATAAAAAGCTTATAAAATAGTATGTACAACATCATCCCATATTTTCATTTTCTTCCTTTTTTCTTTTCTTTTTTTTTTTTTTTTAGAGAGAATGTTAAGCAAACTCTCCGCTCGGTACATAGCCCAACACAGGGCTTGATTTCAATTTTGAGATCATGACCTGAGCTAAAATCAAGAGCTGGATGCTAAACTGACTGAGCCATCCAGGAACCCCCCACATTTTCATTTTCTTATGGCTTGAAAAAAATACCCCCAAATTACTTGATTTTGCACAAATGTTTTGTTTACTATTCTTGCTACTTTTTTTTTTTTTTTAAATCTTTGAACCTAATCTAGTGACTTTTTGCCCACGATATTTTCTATGTGCTGGAGAAGTCAAAAGAGAATGAAAACAAATCTCATGTGTCCCTCCTTTCATGATGTCTGCCAGTTAACATCGATGCAGGTGTTAAACAACAACGACAATGAAATAGAAATATGAGGGATGCTAGGAAGGTAAAACACAGGATGCTCTCTGAGTAGATAATAATAGCCCTCGTTGCCTAAACTCTAGGGCGAATTTTTTTACACAGAACTTCATAAAAGAAGATGTTTGCTTACCTGGACAGAAAAGAAAATAAGATTGTTTGCTTTTAAATTTGAACTTATTTAGCATTGCTTTTTTTCATTGACTGGATTTTTATAGATTCTTAGAAGTTAAGCCTCATCCATTTTTACCCTTCCAAATTCTGGAGTCATTTTTCTCTTTTGAACTCCTCTAGCAGTATTTGTCAACCAGTTCATTTGATATCCAGCAAATACCATATTTTATGTGCATATCATCTTTTTTAACATGATGGGAAATTCCTTCAAAGCAAAGAGAGTTGTTTCTCCTGACTTCTTACAGAAATTATTATGTTCTGTACAAAGGCAAGGTAATTATACATTATCTCTTTAGGAAAACATATGTAATTCCACTTCTTTAATTCTGTGCTCAAATAATTTGCAATTAAGATAATCTCTATATGTATATTATTAAATGTTTCTGATAAGATAAAACTCAACCTTTATGAAACATGTCAGAGTATAGGATGTGATCTTTGGAATCAGACACATCTACCTTTGAATTCTAGCTCCTGAATTGCTTATGTGTGAATTATAGACAACATGGGGGAATCAGTAGCTGTTAGAGGGATTTCATGAAATAATCTTGGTAAGCCCCATAATTCTCTTCTTTATTTAATTTATATAATGACCAATTCTCATGATTCTATGTAGTCCAAGTAGCAGCATTTTGCCTTTGTATAATGCAATAGGCTTCTAAATGACCTCCCCATTTTTACTCTTGCTGCACTGCATTTTATTCCTGTTATGGGCTGAAAGGTATTCCCTGAAAAGTCACATGTTGAAGTCCTAACTTCCAGTATCTCAAAATGTGCCTTTACTTGGAGAATGGAGCTTTAAGGAGGTAATGAAATTAAAATGAATTATCTGGGAGGGTCCTAACCCGACCTGACTGGTATTCTCACAGGAAGAGAAAATTTGGACACTAAAGGGTACAGAGGTAAGATGGTGTGAAGACACAAGGTGAAAGTGGCCATTTATATGAAAACAGAGATCCCAATAGAAACTTAATCTGCAAACACCTTGATCTTGGACCTCTAGGTTCCAGAACTGTGAAAAACTAAATTTTTTTTTAAAGCTACCCAGTCTGTGGTAGTTGGTTTTGGCCACCCTGGAAAACTAGTAAAATTCTCTACTCAAATAACGGGAAACGCTTTAAAACTTTAAAATGTCTAAATCACATCGGAACTTACTGTCCCCTCAATGCACACAGCTCTTCTAATGAATTCCCATCACCCTTAGAGCAAAACCCTAAGGCCCACAGTGCCACAGGTAATTATACCATGCAACCTGGCTACTTCTCTTACCTTATTTTCTCTCTCTACCAGTCATTCAGTCTGATCCTACTTTATTGGCCTTCTTGCTCTTCCTCAAACATATCAAATTAGTTGCCACCTTAGATTTTTTTTTTTTAACCTGCTGTTACTTAAGCCTGAAAGATCTTCTTTCATATATTCACATGTTTCTTGTCTCATTCTGGTCTATATTCAAATGTCACTGACTCGAAGAGGCCTTCATTGACCACTCCACCTAAAATGGGCAGTTTCTTATCACTCTATCTTTTTGCTTGGCTTTATTTCTTTTCCCAGTGCTTATTGACAGATGTATTACATGCATATTCTCAAATTATTTGTATATTTACACATTGCCTCCTTCCACTATAATGTAAATGCTATGAGAATAGGGGCAGCATTTTGATCACTCTTATAATCCCAGTGCCTAGAACTCACTTTGCAAAAGGTATATGCTAAAGAGATATTTATATAGTAATAAATATAACTATTAAAAGGTGTTCCTTTATTTAATAATATGGAAGAAGTTGCTGTTGTTTTCTATTAAGAAAAAACATGGATTAGTTATTTTTTATTGTGACAAAACTTAAAGTAGCAAAGTGGTAAAACAAACGTAAAAAAAAAAATCCCCCAATATTACTTAAACATAATCAGTAGTGTTAGTTTTGTCACATCCATCTTGTCATATCAGGTTGTTATTAAAGAAATTATAGAATGATCATTTATAGTCATTGCTGTTGTAAGAAAATTTTATAATTCATTTGGTTCTTCTTTACAGTCTTATACAAGTACAAACTTAGTTCCAATCTTATTCTGATATTTAATAAACCAACGACCTCAGACAAATCTTTTATACTACTGAACTTACTGCTTCATCTGTAACCTATGAATAATAACATTGGTCCTGCCTTTCACAAGGTCACATAGCAAGGTTCTATTTTAATCATGTATTTTTTTACCTGGGAAGTATTCTGTAATGATGAGTGGCAGTGTGGTCTTAGGGAGAGTTCAATTAAATTGGGAAAGTGACATTTTCTGTCCTTAACATTTCCATTGCTGTGGCATAGTCCTCAAACTAGCCCCAGAATTTAATACAAAGAAGTAACATAATTGGAAATTTTTGTATTATTAGGTCTTAGGATACTTTACCTGGTGTGATTAAAAATATTAATCTAGTGACCCTCATCAGATAATTAGCATGGAATGCATTATGCATTGCCCTTCAGGGACCTAAGAGGACTTGCAAATTTGAGAGGAAGCCAGGCACTCACTGGGAAAATTTAGCTGAGGCAAGGTCTAGTAACATCTCTAGGGAGGAGAGGTTAGAGTCACTGTGACAAGTGCACAGCAGGGATGTTGTGTCACAGAGGAGTGGATCACAAGAGTAGCAGAGAGTACCTAGGATTATGACAAGAAGAAAGAATAACAAAAATGACTTTGACTTATTAAAAATTTGCTTAGAATGGGTTGTCTCTGTTTATTGCATTTTGAGAAATCATTATTTTACATGGAGTCTACATATTACTAAAGACTAATGGTGGTTGCTGTTCAAAATGGAAATCTAGTAGTCCCCCAGATTATGTTTCATTTATTAGATCATTTGTACCTTTCCTTCAGTTAGATGTGTTTAAATTTAAAAATACCCTTTTAATACATTTAAAGCTACGAAACAAAATGTAAAAATCAGGCATATCTATAAAATTTTAAACATAGTTTTATTTAGTAATGACAGAAAATTCAGATATTTCAATAAGATAAAAACTACCACTAGTTTTGGAAGAGAATTATAAATGGGATTACAGTGATGATGCTGTATAATATTTGTACTTTTGTGTATTTAAATCCATGTTCATCTTTAGCTCACTTATATATGTATATGCACATTTGAATATGTGCCACAGTGTACCATTTATGAAGAATACAAATAATATTTAAAATACTGCCATTCATTTAACAATCTCCTGGACTTTAGTTTCAAAAAAGCCTGAATTCTAGATAAGAATTCTAGTGATGCAGATCAGATCAGTGGTTGCCCAGGACTTGAGTGGACTGTTAAGGGGCAATATGAGAATATGGTGCTTTTTTGTAGTGGTAGAGAAGTTTTGTATCTTGATTGCGGTAATGAATCTATGCTTCATTAGCTCTATAATACACCACATGTGTACACACACAGACACACACACACTTTTACACGTAAGATGTATGTAAAAGCCTTTGAAATCTGAATAGAGTCTGAAATTGAGTTAATGGTATTGTATCAATGTCAGTTTCCTGGTTTGGGCAATATGTTATGAATATGTAAGTAAGATATGATTATTGGGGGAAGCTAGTTGAAGATAACACATTAATTCTCTTTATTTTTACAACTTCTTGTGAGTCTAATTATTTTAAAATAAAAAGCATTTGAAGAGAAAAAATGAAAAGTTCTGAAAGCAAATTGTTGCTTTCTTCATTATTAGGTATATGAATCTGGGTATACTATTATTTAACTTTATCTAGGCCTCAGTTTCCTTATCTGTAAAATTAAGTTAATAGTATGGTTTATGTTTTATAGTATTGCTATGATTAAATCAGATAGTATGTGAAAGTGCCCAATACTGTGTAGAGTGTAAAGCTGAAGCTTAACTATGGAGTTCCTCATTCTTTCTGGGGCTTTTTTTTTTTTTAAAGACTTATTTATTATTTAGAGAGAGAATGCGGGTGCACGTGTGCAGGAGGTTGGGGAAGAGGGGAAGGGAGAGAAGGAATCTCAAGCAGACTCCCTGGTGAGTGGAGAGCCCACCTTGGGGCTTGATTCCATGACCCTGAGATCATGACCTGAGCCAAAATCAAGAGCTGGATACTTAACTAACTGAGCCACCCAAGCACATGTGTGGCTATTGGTTTTTAAGGTCTCAAGTGGGAAGCTTGCTCTAAAAAGAGAAGAAATGGATGGCTATATCTCAAAGCATTGAACAGGGAGGTTATTCTCCATATCTTGAAAAGGTCTTAGTCCTCTTAATTGTTTGGCTTCTACCTAGGTCTTTCCAAACCAATAATGTCATGAATTGTTATGTCACCAATAAGGAATTAATTCTCACTGAGTCTTTTTTAAAGATTTTATTTATTTGAGATAGAGAGAAAGTACATAAAGGAGGAGTGCCAGAGGGAGAAGCAGTTTCTCCCCTCCTCCTGCTGAGTAGGGACCCCAAAGCAGGGATTGATCCCAGGACCGTAGATCATGACCAGGGCCAAAGGCAGAAGCTTAATCGGCTGAGCCACCAGGTTCCCCCTCACTAAATTTTTTACTCATATCTAATCAGTAGATGCAGGGACCAAAACTTTATTGGCTTATTTGCTTTTTAAAATTCATACCAATTTATTTAATTTATATTAATTTATACTAATTATATTTATGATATTTTATTTATACTATAATGCTATAATACCATTATATCAACTTATATTAATTTATATTAATACTCATTTTATACATTTCTGCAGTAGGTAATTACTAGCTAATATTCATCTGTTACTGTTTTCTAGTCATAACTGAATATAGTCTATAAGCATTCAGCATTTTGGTCTTTTCAAATATGAAAGGTAAGATAAACAAAATTGAAAGTAAGAAATGCCCTACTCTGAAGACCTGTCACCTCAGCTAGATAATATATTTTTTGAGGGTAAAGACTCCATTTTCTTTTCTAGAAAGAAAAAAATAAGCACAAGATCTAATGGAGCATCAATCTACAATGGAAAGTGAAGAGGGATGGTGTCAAACATTCCTTCCCTCTTTGTCATGCTTTGATAATTCTATCTGTGTGAGTCTGGTTAAAAGAACATCACACACACACACACACACACACACACACGAATATTACTCAGCCATAAAAAATAATGAGACCTTAACATTTGCAACAAACATGGATGGACTAGACGGTATTATGCTTAGTGAAATAAGTCAAATAGAGAAAGATATACCATATGATTTCACTTACATGTGGAATCTATAAAAAACAAAACAAATGAACAAAGAAATAAATGAAAAAAACAGACTTTTAAATATAGTGGACAAACTGCTGGTTGCCATAGGGGAGGTAAGTGAGAGCATGAGTAAAGTAGATAAAGGGGATTAAGAGGTACAAACTTTTAATTATGAAATAAATGATGGAGATGAAAAGCATTAGCATAGGGAATATAGTAAAAAAATGTTGTAATAACTGCTCGGTAACAGATGGTGACTATGCTTATGGTGAGTGAGCAATGAGTGAAGTATAGAATTATCAAATCACTATGCCATATGTCTAAAACTAATATGCTTGTATGCTAATTATACATGTATAGATATGAAGATGCATACACACAAAGAAGAACATGAAAAGTAGAGGAGAGGTTAGGAATGTTCATTTTGAAATGATGAAAATGGAAAGAAAATAAAATGAAAAGGGACAAAATATCAGAAAGGCATGATACTGTGCTCACTTTGTGACCATATTTCTGTAGAACGAGGGAACATCCTGTGAAGCTCCAAAGGGATAAATTTAGGAGCATAAATACATTTATTCTGACAGTGTATCCTAGGGCTAAAGTAGGCTTTACCGTGAGAGTTGGTGAAGCATAAGAACAAAATGATTCACAAATGTTTTGTTAAATTATAATTTTCTACCTTCAAAATGATGGATCTATGTAAGGCTTATGTATCTTTTAAAAAAAAGCATTATGTGAAGCATATAATATAGTTTATTTCAAGTAACAAGAAGTAAATAATATGCATGGGTGAGTGAATCAGTTAATTTATAGACTTGTGTGTTGACACAAATTTTTGAGGTGTGTCTACTGCATGTCCTCTACCATTCTAGGAACCTGAAGTTCATCAGTACATATAAAAGCTCAGATCCTTGTGCTCAAGGAGCTTATATTTGAGTTGATAAAGAAAACAGTAAACAAAATAAGTAAAATATTTAGCATATGAGATGATTAGATGTTCCGTGGTTAAAAAAGAAAATAAAGCAAGGAAGGAATGGGGATGGTGAAGATGTTCATTTAAAATAAGAGTGTCTAGGAAAAATTACACCAAGGTGATATTTGCATAAAGATCTGAAGCAGGTGAAGGAATAATTTATGTAAACATCTGGAGAAGGAGTTTTCTACACATTTCAGCAACAGCTAAAAGACCATTATGACTGAAGCGGAGTAATGGAGAGTAGTCACGGGAGTAGTTGTTGAGGAGAGCAGAGAAGTAGGTAGGTAGGTCATTTTGAGGGGTAGTGCTTCTCAAATTTTAATTTGCATGTAAATCAGCTGGGTGTCATTAAAATGAAGATTCTGATTTAGAAGGTCTAGAGAGTTTACATTCCATACAAACTGCCTTCCAAGTAATGTTGTTACTACTAGTTTATAGATCACAATTTGAAGAACAAAAGACTGAGATTTGTGTGCTATTGTAAGGACTTTGGATTTATTTTGACTACTATTCTGAAGCCAGTCTTGACAGGATCTGCTAATGCAGTGTGATTGTAAAAGAACCAGAGGAGTTAAAGATAAAACCAGGGTTGGGGGCTTAACTAGAAGGATATAGCTTATTAACAAATATAGGGAAAATAGTGAGAGATTAAGTGTTGTGTTGGATATGTTACCTTTGAGATGTCCATTACGCCTCCAAGTGGAGATGGTGGGTAGGCAACTTGGCATGTGTTTGGGGTCCATTGCAGAGATTTCAGCCAGAGACATAACTGATAATGAGTTAGGAAGAAAAATCACCATGTTTGGGAAAGCCCCTACATTTGAGATTGACCTCAAGAAGGGCATTTATATACTTTTAAAATATGATCTTTAGTGACACTTGTAAATTATGCTGGGCTATATATCTGACCTGTGACAATTCTAAAGTCAGTTTTAAAGACTATCAAGAAAGAGTCAAGAAATGGTGGTTTTTCTTCTTAGGGCTTTTTATGAATGGAATTTTGTCCTCTTCCAAATTCGTATGTTCAAGCCCTAACCCCAAATGTTCTGGTATTTGGAAATGGAGATTTTGTGAGATAAGAGTTTTAGATCTGGTCCTAGGAATGTCCTCTCATGATGGGATTAGTGCCCTTAGAAGAAGATCCCTCTCCTCCTCCCCACTACTCCCTCCCAAGCCCTAAGTGTGAGGACACAGTGAGAAGGTGGCCATCTGCAGGCCAGGAAGAGAGCTGTCACCAGAATGCGACTAGGCTGTCACCTTGATCTCAGGCTTCCAGCCTCCATTATTGTGAGAAAATAAATTTCTCTTGGTTAAGCCACGCAGGCTGATATTTTGTGATGGCAGCCCAAGCTAAGACAGGCATCTTCTCTTTATAAACTCTCAATTTTCCATATTTTTAAAGCCTCTGAGATTAAAACAAAAATCAGTGTACCAGGGATATTCATTATTTCTTGCTAGCCTTGAATTTGATGCCTCACTGCAAAAAGCATGACCTTGCTTAAGTCTGTGTGGGTGATATTTAAAAAGATCACTCTGGCCTGAGAATGTAAAAACTCATTATTTAGTACTTCTGACAAAAGTCAGTTACTCAAATGTGGACCTTTTGTTCACCAGGCTTGTGGAAGAAGCAGGAATTATGTTGCAAGCATTAAATATAACAGAGCATCTACTTTGGTCACATGTATTTTCTGCTTTTGTCTTAGAAAGATACATTCACCTCAGAAAGCACGCTACTGTCAAGAATTATTTACAGATATAGTGATATAATAATTCTTTTCATCAACATTTTAAGGAAAATCCTTAAATTTTCCTTTGATGGGGACAGGAATGTGGAGTAGGGGAGATGCGTAGATGTCTATCACTGCGTATGGCTGGGAAGATGTTTATCTTCAATAATAGGAAATCCATTGTTACTGCAAAGATTTCTAATAGCTCTTTTTAAGTGAAAACTGTCCTTTTGATCTCTACCTGCCTGGATCTTTGTCTGTTTGTCTCACTTGGTCTAAAATTCTGACAGGGAAAAGAAACAAGTTTATTAAATTGAACCAGCCCCAGTATAAGCACAGAAGGGAAGAACAAACAAACATCTGTATTGAAATGGGCAACTAATTCCCAATGACAAAGCTATAGCTGTAGTCCTGATTTTCTTGTCCATTGCCCATAGGAAAAACAAGCAAAAAAGATGGAATCTGACCCCATTTAATTAGACTGTGTTGAACAGCAGAAATTCTACTTGTGGGAATTATTTTTCTAGGCATAGAGGATTTGCCCTTCTGTGGAATGAAGTATTACTAAGGCTGACAAAATAATGTTATTACCACTTACCTACTCGTTATTACCAAGATAATAGGTAGAATTTTTGCATTGTGTAATATACACTTAATAAGTCAGCTGCTATTGTACGTAGCTTTTATGATCTCACGTAACCTATATGAAAATTGGAATATGCCTCGAAGTCCACATTTGCAGAGTGTCGTCTGTGGAGTGTTTGCTCATCATATTGAGCTTTATTCATTTTACACCAGCAAATTATATGTGGTACACCTCCAGCTATGTGTGGTTTGACACAGTGTACTGATATTATACCTGTTCTGATTGTATTCACTTAACTGTCCTCCACACCTGGTGCTGCATTACTGTACTGATAACAACACATCAGTTCTATCATATCTATTTATTTTGAAATTTTTTGCTGACATTAGCTCCCTCTGAGGCTACACTTTGTTCAGATAAGATTCTTTATTTCATCCTATGGCAATGGCTATCAAGATTCTCTATGTTTTAGTGCCTGGGTGGCTTAGTTGGTTAAGCATCTGCCTTTGGCTCAGGTCATGATCCTGAGGTTCTGGGATCAAGTCCCACATTGGGCTCCCTGCTCAGTGGAGAGTCTGCTTTTCCCTCTCTCCCTGCATATTCTCTCTCTCTCTCTCAAATAAGTAAATAAAATCTTTTTTTTTTTTAATTCTCTACATTTAATTTTTTCTGCATAGAGATTTAAACCAACATAGTTCCTGTCTTCCAATTCAGTGCATCTCAAAAGTGTGGTCCCTGGATCATTGGCACGAGTGTTACCAGGGACTTGATGAAAATGTAAATTATCACATGTACCACAGACTGACTTAATCTGAAGTGAGGCCAAGGAGTCCACGTTTTTATAAGCCTTCCAAGTGATCCTGAGGCATTGTTTGAGAACCACTGTTGTAGTTGGTTAAATCATCAAAGAAAGAGCATAGGCATGGATGTATACATCTTATGAAGCTTACTGCTTTTAGATTTTCTAAAGAGAATGCATTGAGAAACAGGTCTATCTTAGGTCCCATTAAATAGTATTATTAAGTATTAAAATGCTTCCTTTGTATGAAGTCGTTACTGACAGTGTCTTCCGAGGTATATATATACCATGATAAACTTGAACAAGTCTCATATATACCAACAAATAATCCAACATGTTAGGAAATAAATTTGCAGTGGTTTAGAAACTTTTCTCTTCTTGTGCTTAAAAATTCATGTTTGAAAACATATAAGAAACAGAAATAAATGGTTTAAACATTCAGTTAGCTTTGATATTAAATCAACATATGGCTAAAATTACAACCATGAACTAAATTGTGAGCCTAATGGAACTTTATTTGTTTCCTTTTCTCTTCTGCACTTGCATAATGGACATGACCCCTAACAGCTCTGTCAATAATAGAAATAATGAGCCCTTCTATTCATCTACTCATCAACTATCCCACAAAGACTCTGTGAAATTGTAGGTATTATTGACTTTGACTCTTTCTGTTGCATATGTGATACTTAGAGACTTACGTCACACCTTGGGAGGGTCATTTAGTACTTTGAAGCCCAGTTTAAAAGAGGATTTTTTTTTTCACTAAAGAAAGACTAAGGCAGGAGAAGAATTGAAAGTAAATTGTCCATTTTAAGTGCACTCAGAACCTTACAACAGAAGAAGAACAGGGTCACCTGGCCAGTGGGCTGCACAGGTGGGTCCAATGGCCCCTTCCCATGGCTTCCACCTTGCCGTCATGCTTACTTTGTCTGGTAAAAATCTCCTTGGGGTGGGGGTTGGGGAGTATGGCTTCAATTGCTTCCGCTCAGTTATCGTCCCCTGTGACATATGATCTCACCAGGCCCTCTGGAATAATAATAAACTTTCAATCTTACCTCACACTGTGAATAACTGAGTATCATATGGTGGCAGTAATTGGGAAAAATGACTCAAACACTTCCAAAATTTGCAAAGTATTTATTGTCACTTTGGGGACCCCTGCTCTTTAAGTGCTTTGGAATACTTTTTAAAGCAACTAGTCTTTCTGGCTATTGAGCTGTGACAAGCTTTCTGTTTTAAAATTTTTTTTTTTTTTGAGAAATTTGGAAGGAAGAAGAGTAAAGATGAGTGAGAAAACTATATGAATATGATTTGGTTCAAAACATTTAATGGTTTTTAACTACAAAAGTAGCAATTTCAGTTTCTATATATCAGGAAAATAGGAGCTCAATTTAGAAATTAAGATATATTATAGAAAAAACATATTTTAATATTTGTGGTATATTCATACCCATCACTATATTCATTTTAAAATTTAATGTTATTCTGTTTATATAAAAAATTGTCATCTATAGTGTGGCCAGTTTTTTGTTTTTTTGCTTTTTGTTTTTCTGTATCCATAGAGAATCAGATAAGAAATGGACTTAATCATTGTTAAAGAAATCAGGCCATAATTAATCACTCCATAACAGACTGATTATCAAGATGATTTATTACCAGATTTATTATCAGAACTGGCTACCACTGATATTTTCAGCTTAAGTTGAAATATTCTTAAATTTTGAGAAATTTTTTCAAGCTACAATAGCATCTTTTGAGGGTTTAAAATATTTTATTCTTAGCATCTAGAGCTTGTTATTTTTACCTCTTTCAGGTATTTTTCTGTGATTTAGAATTTCTCTGTTCTTAACTGAATGCAAAAAAAAAAAAAAAACCTACACCTATCTTAGCTTCCTATAAGTAACAACACTGGAAAATTAAAACAGATAAAAGACAGTATTCTGTCAAAGGGAACTTTGACACTTATTTGGAGGCATAAAGGAGAATACCAGACTGTTCCATCTTTAAAGATTCAAAAGGTCAAATGTCACCATCCATATGAATGTCTCCCTGATTGTGAAAGAGTATTTTGTCTTTTGTCTTTACCAACATGGTAACAATACTGCATCAGAACATTAAAAATTAGCTGCTTTTATCTGTGCAACCACCCTTCTAAGAACCTCTCAGGGCTGGATATGTGTTTTCTGATTCCTTTTTTTTTTTTTTTTTAAGCTACAAGTAGTCAGCATGGCATTTGTGCAGAAAGATGTGTTAAAAACATGTTTATAATCATAATCTTAAAGGTACACATAAATAAGGCCAAAATTAGATGCTTTGCGCAGGTGAGCATTGCCTGTGATATTGGAAATAGCATGTTAAAAGGTTACCATATATTCAGAACCTTCTAGAATTGAAAGTATCTCGGAGAGAATTTCTTTCAACTTTCTTGAATTTCCCAGATAAAAAAATGAAGGTTTAGAGAGGCTAAATGATTTTCCCTACAATGCAAATTTAGTTGTCGGCATGTTTTGTGTTCCTTAACACATAAACTAGTTAATGGTAAGGCAGTTATATCATATACATGATTAGATAATATACAATTAAACATTATTAGGTTGAAAATACTTCAATAAATTTTTCTCAAAACCGGTGTATTGTTCTACTTCACACAGTCTTTTCTTTCTTAAATATGCCTCTTTTGTCAAGTAGAATCCTATTTTTGCTTTGACTTCAAAATCATCAAACTGGTTTAGACAATGGCTTCTTACATATAAAATGGGAGGGAGGGAATGTGCATGTGTGCACACAGAAGTGTATGTGTGACTGTATACTTTGGATAACCTTTTAGGAAATGCCTGAGGCATAGTTTGTAACATCACAAAAAAATCAATGCAACAGACTGCATAAGAATTGGTATTATGTGTATCAGAGCCATATGAGTCCGAGAGGGTGGACAAAGAGGGTTATCATTGCAAGCTACTGCCCAGTAGGATGGCTTTTACAAGATAGGGATGACACAGTTTTTTTTCTTCCCCTGTGAACAAAGAGCTTGTCACCTCCCCAGCACATTCATTCTCCCCTGCATGGAGTTATGCGCCCCATGCTGACTTTCAGACCTTAACCTGTAAAAATTCCCTCTGGAAATACCTTTCATTTAGGTTATTTTTGAGAGAAGCTTGCAAAGGTGAATTTAATACTGAGTCAGTCATTGTAACACCTTACTATTCCTTTTATATAAGAGAGATGTCTTGTCTTGAAAACCTGTATGTTTAAATCATATTGGCTTTGTCTTTCTCCCTTTAATTATCATGTGTTCAATATTCATTAGAAAGCACATTTTTAATTATTTTTTTTTATCAAGAGTTTTGAGTGAGCATTTTCAATAGCTTTCCAAATCCAAGTGAATATCTTAAATATATTTATTCACTTACTCAGTTTTCCTTGAGGTCCAGCAAGTTGCCAGATACTGTCCTATCCTTGATATGTATGTGTGTGAGGACCTATAGATGAAACCAAGTTTGAACTACTTTGAATATTGCCATTAGAAGTTTTCAAATGGTTAAGGTTTCCTTTCCTTTCCTTTCTCTTGTTTCTGTATCCATATCCCCTCCTCTCCTTGTGAACTTCCAGCAGGGAACACGTAATGCCTGATTGTTCTCTTGGTGATGTTAACCACTACAGATGATCGTTGCCTTGATTCATTAATTTGTCAGGTGCTGCAAAAATTTCTTTTTAAGATTTTATTTATTTATTTGACAGAGAGAGCACAAGCAGGGGGAATAGCAGGCAGAGGGAGAGGGGTAAGCAGGCCCCCTGTTGAGCAGGGAGTCCCATGCTATGTGGGCCTCAATCCCAGGATACTGAGATCCTGACCTGACTAGCTAGACTACTTTTATAAACAAAAACTTGCCCTCATCAATTTTTGATTATCCTTAGGTATATATTTTCTCTCTCTCTCTTTATTTCTATCTTTTCCTTTTTTTTTTTTTTTTTGTTAAGATTTTATTCATTAGAAGGGAGAGAGAGCAAGCATGAGCTAGGGGAGAGGGGGAAGGATGGAGGCAGAGGGGGGAGCCGACTTCCCATGGAGCAGAGAGCCCAACCTTGGCTTTCCTCTCAGGACCTGAGATCATGACCTGAGCCAAAGGCTGACCCTTAACTGATAGCCACCCAGGTGCCCCTTCTTAGGTATACTTTCCAGAGGGAAGACAAGTGTTTGTTTGTTTTCCTCTCATTTTCTATTTTTCACAGTAATGATTTGGTTCCCCCGCATCTTTTCAATTTGACCATGAAGTTTGTTTAATATAATCATGAACTAATGAAATGAAATATATTTAATGTGTTTTAACTCATTGTATATATTATCTTGTTCATCCCCAAATGGTTCTATCTGGCCCACTAGGTCCTTTGGCAGACTCTAGTTGTCTTTGATAGTTTCCTTAATTTCTTGTATGACAGGATATGGAAGACTTTTTATATATAACTTTATCAGATCAAGATCTGCCATTTCTCCTAAGAAATGTGGTTTCTTTTAGTGAGAAATTATACTTACTGATGTAAATTTAGATACTAGTATGTATCCATTGCTACTGAGGGGCCATGTTTCTAGGCATTTTCCATACACTCACACACCTATACAGTATGCGTGTATGTGTATATGTAATTATATATATATATAGTGTCTCTCTTATTATGTATATAATGTATTTATAAGATAAAACATTATGAATTTATACTTATATTTCTAATTCTGATTTCTGATTTAGGACAATAGGATTTTTATTCAACTTACTCATCTAAAAATGGTGTCTAATTTCTTCTAAGACAAAAGATGGTGTCTTTAATATTACCAACATAAATTCTCATTTGCTTGGTCCCTCCCTCTACCAACAACATTCTCAGGGTACATTGCCAATGTTACCACCAAATATATAGTTACTAAAGACATTTTAAGTTTATTTTTCCGGTTCTTTCAGTTCCTACTAAAGGGTATACCCGACTAAGGATATGAAATCAAATTACCATGTCTTAAAATAAATTGGAGTATTTTTTCTCTTTGTGCTTTGTGCTACCAACTATTTATGCATGTTCACTTGTTTCATATTATTCTCAGTTTTTAGGAACTGTTTCTTTACATACCATTTAATTTTATAATTAACTGGAATATTTACATTATTCTTACATAAAATTGGTAAAACTGTGTTTATTCAAAGAAGTGTCGTTCCTGTCTTCACATTACTTCTACCCCATTCTCTTTCTCTCATTATATGTTAATACTTAAAAAAAATTATGGCTTACCAATTTGCATTTTTTAATATTAACAATCACTTACATAGTTATTCTTACTTTCTGAGATAAATTATAGTACATTGCATGCATTTGTATTTTGCGTTTTTATTTAACAATATATATAGAAAGATTACCACATAACGCTATTTAGAGGAATTCCTCATTTCTTTTTCAGCTACCCAAGACTGCATGTTGTGGATATACATAGATGATTCAATTAGTTTCCCATGATGGATATTTGATTTGTTTGCAGTTTTTTTTCAGTTGCTTATTGAAAGATGGAAAAAAAATTCTTGAATAGATTGGAGTATTGTTTAGACTCTAGAGCTTTTTCATTACTGGAGAATCAGATGAAAGAGCGTCATGTTAAACAGTTTTCAAGAGTGTAATGACTGAAGCATGCATTGTGGGAAACCCCACAGGACAAATGACATGAATTCTTCAACCACAAGGATAAAAATGTAACAAAAAATAAGATGGAGACATAGATTAGAAGAAGATTAAAAGATATTTAGTAGTTCTAATGCATGAACCTTATTTTGGATCCCAATTAAACTTACAAGAAACAATTGTGGACTGTGTGTTTGATGATACTAAGGAATTATCTTTAATGATTTTAAGTTAGTTATATTTAATGATTTTAGGTATTGTGGTTATGTTATACATCTTAGCAATAACATGCTGAATATTTACTGACGAGATAATATATCTGAGATAATCTTGGGGGGGGTGGAGTTTGGTGCCAATATAGACAAAGGAAGATTAACCCTGACTTGACAAATTCTGATGCTGGCTGATGAGTGTATGGTAGCCCATTCTCTTGGTTTTTATTTCTTTTAAATTATCTATATAAATTGTTAAAAATTCAAGTAGACTTGGTTAATCTGACAGAGTTTTATATATTATTTAGATATATATATATATTATATATATATATTATTTAGATATATTTATTTTAATTTTCTCTAAGGATTCTGAAAATCTACACTTAACAAAATGATTGGCTTTTAAAATGTAAAAATCTGGGTTAGTGCTTCATTTACATGCAGGAATGTCTATTTTAGCTTTTGGATACTATAAAGAATAAAGTGTTGTCTGGGATGCTCATTAGTGTAAAACAGAAAGGAAAAGTTAACAAATAAGGAACATGGAAATAAGAATAGAGATAAATTCCAAAATAAAGTGTTCATAGATTTTTCCACTTTTGATCATGATTTCTCCTGCCATTGGAGGGAAAAAAAAATGTATGCTCTGAAAATCCTGTCTTGTATAAATTCTGGAAGCCATAGGTGAACTTGAAGTTTCAGCTAGGCAGAGCAAGTCAACTGCAGTAGCCATATTACAGTTGTAGTATGTAGAGAAGGGAAATTACATATCACATAGTGATGTAATATCAATGACTTCTAAAGGACCTACCCTGGAATGTTGGATGATTTGCACAAATATTTAAGTAACCGTAGTATTAGTATTTGAGAGGCAAGGAATCTCATAGTTCCAAGGGACTTTATCAGAACATCATGAAGCAGAGATGAGTAGTGAAGGAGGAAATATATGCAGTTTGGTAACTGAAGAATTGTCTTCCTGTTCTTCCAGATCATGCATAGTTTCTTTTCATAGTAATTATAGATAGTTTACTACTTAAAATGAGGTCATTTAGGCTTTGAAATTTTACCTATCAGCAAGCAAAAGGGAGAGACAGGAATCAGAAATTATGGAATTGGTGGGTTGGGCTCCAACGTCTACAGACACAGGGAACCTGTTTGATTTTATATACCATTATATCCTCTACATCCAACCCAATACCTGGGTTATGGCAGACCTGCAATAAGTTCTGTTGCCCAAGTGAATGTGTGCATAAAGTAGAGTGGAAACTGGGTGAAGGAAACAAGTAAGCAAAAACAAATAAATAGATGCAAGCATTAAATACCTGATCAGCCCTCCTTTTGTTAATGTAGGTTCCATAGCATAGATGCTCATTAATATTCTCAGGATGGCTTATCCTCGGTGACCTTGATTTTAAATTTTAACTCTCCTTTCCTTTGCAGAATACTCAACGAGTGAAGCACTTCTTGAATCACGTTTGCTTGGTTTAACTTTCACAGAGGCAAATTTAGCTTAATCACTTCCTCATTCATTTATCCTGTGATTTTTTTTTTCCATTTAGAATGTGACTTTGAGAATTTTGTAATTATATAGTAAGATGAAGATAGGCAGTCAGTTGAAGATGGTATTTAAAATATATCTCTTTTTATTTATATAGAAGTATTTTCTTGCGTCAGGTGATAAAATAAATTCAGAATAACCATATTTAAATCTTTGGGAAATACAAGTGTGGAAAGACTTATGGAAAATGAGTCTAGAAATTTTTGGAGGTAGTTTAGTTATAACAATAGTGCCTCTAGGGGCACCTGGGTGGCTCAGTCCGTTAAGCAGCCAACTCTTGATTTTGGCTCAGGTCATGATCTCAGGGTCCTGGGATTGAGCCACATCTGGCTCTGCACTCAGCAGGGAGTCTACTTGAGATTCTCCCTCCTCTGCTCCCTCTGTCCATGCTCACACTTTCTATCTTTCTCAAATAAATAAATAAAATCTTAAAAACAAAAGAAAACAGTAGCACTTCTAGAACCTTAAATCAAGTTTCACCACTACAAATAAAGCTCTGTAAGACAGAGAGAGCCTATAAATATATAGTGAAAAAGTATCTTCCTGTGTTCTGAGAAATCTGTTATAAAGTAAAAACTAACAAAAATCAATGAATTCTAGATACTGAAGTTATTGAAATTACATCTGTTGAAGGAGGGCAGTGAGGTAGTAGTTTCTTATTTAATATTAAAACTGTATTCATATATTCATTCAGCAAATATTTACTGTATATATACTGTATGGCAGGTAGTTTTCAAGATGCTGGAGGTACAGTGGTAAACAAGATAAACAAGGTCCTTGCTATAATTTTAATGTGATTCAAATTTTGGATTGTAGGATTTGGTGGGGTGGAGACAGACAAATAACAAATGTAATTTCATATAGTGAGTGTTATGTTTAAAACAGAGTGGGATAAATGACAGAGATGGATTGGGGGAGATACTGGCCAATTGCTTTCAGTAGAATATTCAATGAAGGATATCTCTTGAGGATTTTTTTTTTTTTTAAGCTGGAGTCTTAGGAGAAAAGGGTTTCCCCATTTAAAGATGCAGGGAAGCAGGTGTTGACTGGAAATGAGTGAGGTTGAGCAAGTGATCTGTTTCAGAGCTTTTGCATTTGTTCTTTCTTCTGTTAATAAATGATTTGAGATTTGAGAGTGGACAGGATTCCAGCGTAAAGAGTCTTAGAATATGGTGAAGAGTCTTGTTGTTATTTAGAATCTGAGGGAAACTCATTGAAGAATTTTAAGACCGTGATTTGAACTACTTTTTATTTTTCAGAGACCATTTACCCCACTGTGTGGAAAATGGATTGAGTGGACTTGGTGAAAATGGGAAAATGATACAGGAGGCCATTTCATTGACCAGATGAGAGGAGAGAGATAGCAGATTAGAGTGAACTAACATCTTCTGCATATATTTTGGAGATAGAGCAAAAGGTATTTGTAAATTGATTTTATTGGGATCAGGGTGGAGGACGTGGCTTGAGGCAGTGTGATATACACACATGCTTCTGTATTGCATATTGCATTGTGTGATGAAGCTATGGACAAGTAGTTGTTAGAATGGTTTATAATCAATATTTTAGTAGCAGCTCTTATTAGGGAAAATGCATTTATCTGCAATAAGGTAGGCAATATGGGAATATTACTGGTTCCCTTGAAACTAAACTGGGTTTTAGTGTCCCACCCCAACTGAATTTCAATTAAACATTTTTAAATTTTGATCATCTCTAAGACTCTGCTCTAAGTCCTGCAAAGATTGCCAGTTAACAATCGTTAATATTTCCAATATGACAGATGCTGTTTTAAATTCTTTACCTGTTAACTCACGTAATACTATATGCCTTAGACATTTGTACCATTATTGCTGCCCCTGGTTATATATGAAGGAACTGAAATGTGGAAAAGTTAAGTGAACTTCCAAAAACCCTCAGCTGTAAGTGGTTGAGCCAGAACTTAATCTAGGCAATTTGTCCCTCAAGCAAGACACAATAATGCCTCTCACATAACAAGATTAAGAATAGCCCACATTTGCATTATGCTTCAAGACTGTTCTACATATATTAACTCAGAATGTCTCATTTTATCCTCATCTAATCCTGTTAATAGCCAGAACATATCTCTGTGTGTGGGATTTCATTTGGCAAGCTAATGTTTTTTGATTTCCTACTCTGTAATGATTGTTGCAAGTACCAGGGATAAAATGTTCCAGTCCCCCCAATAATCTTACATTCTGGGCCTGAATTTGCTCTGGTTGATCATGTAGAGTTCACATGGTATACCCTCCTCAGATTTCCCCTTTTTGGACTATGAAATGGAAGTTTTATTAAATGTTATTAGTGAGTGATTAATAGGTAGAAATTGATTTTTAACAAGACTAAATTATTCGCCAAGCAAAGTAGCCAAATACAAGATCAAGGATGAAGATCAAGAAGTTTTCTCATGAATAACAATAAACAAATTAGAAAATGCAGTAATAATAAGGAAAGTATTACTTAATTTCTTTCACATTAGTAACAGAAACTCTTTTTTTTTTTTTTTTAGTAACAGAAACTCTTAAAGTTCAGCAAACGGGTGACCTAAAAATCCCAACAGTTTTAGTATACCATTATGGAGAAAGTTCTCAAATGTTAGTAAAGGTTGCAAGAAAAGACCTGAATAAATGGAAATATTTACTATGTTTACAAAAGGGAAAGCTCAATATCCTAAAGATCAAGATGCTGATTCTCCCTAAATTCATCTATGTTGTAATTTTAGTTATGATCGCTACAAGTGTCAACAAAGGTTTAAAAAATACATAGTAAGGCATAAGACTAGCAATGAAAAAAATTTAAAAGGAACAAAGAAGTGTGGTTTGGTCTTTCAGATAGCAGTGGATCATAAAGCTGTGGAAATTAATAGTGTGAAATCTTGGTTTATGAGTGAATAAGTGACATAATAAAAAGTCCAGATATAAGTATATGTCTACAAGTATGTGTATATATTTCATATACATTTTTGTATTCATAATTTTATTCATACTTTCATAATGTATTCACTGAGCTCAAGTAGGAGTTACATATATACAAATACACAAAAAAATTAATGGGAAAATAGTTCAATAAATGTCAAGAATGCTATTATTATAACATAAAAATATAATAGTATAAAATTAATTCATAACTTATACCCTTTAAAACCAAAATCTAAATACATTTTAAAATTAAGGAAGCAAACAGCAAAAGATAATTAGAAAAATGCAGATTAAGACAGGAATGGCCTTAATCTTAGAAAAATATAAACAGTTAATAGAAACAGTTTGTAGACCTGTGGGAAAGAGTCTTCTCACACTCTAAAGAGGGAAATGTAAATTGAATCAGGCATTTTAGAAGACAATTTGCCAGTATTATTTGAAACAAGAATTCCGCTTAATTTCCCTTCTAAATATATATCCTTGACAAACAAAGCAGAGGAGGTAAAAGAGAAACCATATAGAGACATTTTTTATTGTAACATTAATTGCAATACTAGAATATTGGCACCCCTCTACAGCGGGGCACCCCTCTACAGCGGGGCACCCCTCTACAGCAGGGCACCCCTCTACAGCGGGGCACTCCTCTACAGAGCACTTAAAAGGAAAAAACTAAACATATTAACCTTTATTTAAAAAGAATCCAACTTGGGGCACCTGGCTGGCTCAGTCAGTTAAGCAGCTGCCTTTGGCTCAGGTCATGATGAGGCTCCCTGGTCAGTGCAGAGCCTGCTTCTCCCTCTCCTTCTGCCTGCCGCTCCTCCTGCTTGTACTCTCTCCCTCTCTCTCAAATAAATAAATAAAAGCTTTAAGAAAAGTAAAAAGAAAGCAACTTGTAAATGCTAATTACAGAAAAAATATAATTTTATAATTTAAGTAAAAAACAAACATATATAATTTAAGTAAAAAATAAAGATGCAAAGCTGTATATTTGCTACGGTTCGGTAAACAAGGACATGATAAAGACCCAGTGTGGAAATACAAAAGAGGACAATGATCCATGTAATTGTGTTCCAGAAGGAAATTCCTTAGATGTTAGAACTTGTGAAAGATCCACACATGCTGGCATGGCTCCTTTTAGCCTGCACTGTTGAGTCCAGCAAATACCCATTTTCTGTGCTTTAATCACTGGATAATACTTCCAAGAGTCTACATTGAAAACTAAACTTCAAACTAGGGGGCATTTCTAGTTCTCTAGGAGTCTTGCCATCAGATGAATCTTGGAGTGTATCAGGAGACTGTATTTACCTGCTCTCTTGGCATATGCCTTTGCATATTTGTTTTCTGGTTTATAGCAAATTCAAGGAAAAAAGTAATGTAAACCTAACATCACCCCCCCCCCACTTTTTTCTACCTTCTATTTGGGCTGATATAACAAAATACCATAGACTGGGTAGCTTATAAGCAACAATAATTTATTTCTCACAGTGCAGGAGGCTGGGAAGTCAAGGATCGAGGCACCAGCAGTTGAGGTGTCTGGTGTCTGAGGTGGCATTTATGATTCATAGATGGCCATTGTCTCACTGTGTCATCACACGATGGAAAGGAGAAGGGAGCTCTCTTAAGTCTCTTAAAAGAACACTAATCCTATTCATAAAAGCTCTGTTCTCTGTCCTTTTTCACCTCTCAAATGTTCCATCTCCAAATACTACCACATTTACCACATTAGGGATTAGGTTTCAAGTTAAGAATTTTAAGGGACATCATATTCAGTCTATGGCAATAACTAGATCACTTTTATGATCTGGCCTATTGCAATTTATTTTAAATTACTTTAAGAGGTCTGGAAAGTTGGACTAAAATCATAACAGTGGTTGCCTTTGGGAATGGGTATAAGTGGACAAAAGGGCTGAAGATCAAAATTACAGTTCTTAGTGAAAAAGGTTTTTGATTTCTTATGTTTTGCTATATTGTTTTAGCTTTAATATTTTGAAATAATTATAAATTGATAAGAGATTGTGAATATTTCACAATAGTACAGAGAGCTTCTATTTTCCCTCTCCCAGTTTCTCCAATGGTTCCACGACATTTTATGTTAACTCTAACATAGTATTAAGGCCAAGAATTAGACATTGGTAAATGCATTTCTAGTTCTATATCATTTTATCATATGTATAATTCATGTAACTACCAGTTTGCTATATTAAAAGATTAGAATGCTTGCAGTTATTTATTAAGATATAATGGAGGGGCGCCTGGGTGGCTCAGTGGGTTAAAGCCTCTGCTTTCGGCTCAGGTCATGATCCCAGGGTCCTGGGATGGAGCCCCACATCCGGCTCTCTGCTCAGCAGGGAGCCTGCTTCCCCCTGTCTCTCAGCCTGTCTCTCTGCCTGCTTATGATCTCTGTCTGTCAAATAAATAAAATCTTAAAAAAAAAAAAAGATATAATGGAAATCACTGTATCACAGTTCATTTATCTTTCAACAAATATTAATGGCTATATAATTTCAGTTGTTTGTATCATAATTTAACCAGTTCTCTATTATTTATCATTACTAGCTCATTAGATATTATGCATGAAACTGAGAAAAACATAGATGTGCACATATAGTTGTACAATATTCTAATAGTTTTTTCCCCACAAACATAATTATTGAATTAAGTCATATGAATATTGAAGATATTTCCATATTGTCTTCCAGAAATTTTGTATTAATTTAAACTCCTGTTAGGAATCTGAGAGTTAACATTTCATTGTAACCACAGAGGTCATGAAAATTTCATTTTTAAATATTTCCATACTTATCAGTGTTCAGCACATAACAGACACTCCAAGAATATTCATTTAAGAAATGAGCACATGAAATAATCTGTCAATTTTAAATGCAAAAAAAGTAACTTCTCTTAAACCCATTTTTTTTCCTCTGACTAGTAGCAAAAGGCACAAAAGTCCTTTCCTATTATAATTGGAACTTTTTTCCTATGAACTTTTACATTTTTCCCATTTAAAAACTCTACTTTTATTTCCTATTGACTCTTAATATTAGTTCTGTATTAAAAATACTAACTTCTTGGAGACCCTGGGTGGCTCAGTCGGTTGAGCCCCCAACTCTCAATCTCAGCTCAGGTCTTGAACTTAGGGTCATGAGTTCAAGCCCCACATTGGGCTCCACATTGGGTGTGGGAACTGCTTTTAAAAAAACCCAAACTATTAACTTCTTTTCTGTTACAGACTCTGTTAATCTTTCTCAGGTTTTAGCTTCACTTTAAATTTTGTCCAAGATATTGTTGACATAAAATGATTTTCATTTTTGTGTAATAAAAAATCCAACCTTTTCCTTTCCTGTGTTTGGTTTATTGATTATTAAGTTCTTCCCAATATGAAATCAGTAAATATTCACTTGATATAATCTAATTTATTTGCAATTAACATTTTAATTGAACATTTGATTGTATATGTTATTGTAGAGCTCAACTATTTGCCCCAACTTGCTAGCCTCATATACAATTGAATAAAATTCTTCGGTGTACTTGATTTCTACATATAGTTATATATATCTTTATTATGCTTTCAGTTTTAAATTGTAAGTTCTGCAAAGATGAGGACCTTAGTATAAGGTATCGGTATTAGAATTAAAGCCTTTTTCTGGCATAGTGTTACCTAAGCCTTTATATAAAAGAAGAGGAAGCCTATGTGAAAGTAGAGATCCATCATGAGCAATAAGTGAATTGATAAGAGAAAAAACCCTGGAGGGCAAGGAAGAATTGGATGTACTTGGATCATGATCATAAAAACGAATTCATTTTTGAAGATGAAAGAAGGAAAGCAACAATACTGGGTTAATCTAAGGAAAGTAGGGGTTAAATGATTCAGTAAAGGTGAGGCAGAAGGTTTAGTTAGAAGTTTGAGAAAAAGGGAAGAATTTTGCAACAACCCATATATCTCTTGTGATATATCATCAGCAATAGTGCAGCTAAGATAAGTAATTTAATTGGAAATTTACAAGGCTTGATTAACCAGCTTTCTTTTATTAAAAAAAATCTTTATAAAAATTCTATTTCAAAAAATCCTCTTGAGGAGCTTCCAGATTGTTGAAAGTCAGGAAATAACCAGGAATTGTTATAATACAGATCAGATAAGTTTTGTTAGAAGGAAAGTACCTGGAGCCAGACCTGTTTCACTACTTCTGAATCCTTTCATTTCTACCTACACTGGATTAAGGCTAACTTAAGACAGATACTATTGTAAAGGACAGAAATATAAAATGTACCAGTTGTTGAGCACTCATATTTTGATTATATAATACAAATCTATTAAAACTACATAAATCTAAATACCTGGTTGAGGTAGATTTCACAGAATATTAATGAAGCTTACATTATAGGACCCCTGATTTTTACCAGGCTTTTAATAAGGACCTAGGAAGGGTCCTAGGAAGAATTCTAGAAATTTATTTGCATGGTAATTTATTATTATAAAATATGTCAAAATAATATATTTTAGCCATAATGGATTAAGATCATTGTCTCCAATTAACTTTTCTTCTGTAACACTTCTCCTTCTATTAGGTGGTATTCTCCTGATCATGGGTAATTTTGGGTGCTAATTAAGGTAAATTGAGTTAGGGATAATTTTGTTGGGTTTAGTGGGCTGCATTTTAAGTATGGTTAATTTACTGCTAGCCATTCATAACAAAAGAAATGCTAATTATGTGATGTGATGCAGGTGCTATCTAGCACTATGCTTTAATCATTTTGCGTATATAAGTGTATCAAATCAACATTTTGTACTCCTTAACCTTACATGATGTTATATGTCAATTGTACCTTGATAAACCTGGGGAAAGGGAGAAAGTTATGATAATGAAGATCTAAATGAAGAAAAAATAAACAGAAAGGAGAGAAGAGTAATGATAAAGAAACACACAATTTATATGATCAGAATCAGCATGAAGAAGGGCAGTAGTTTTGTGTGGACAAATGTGTTGACTTTGATAGGTGCAGTGATCGTCAATAAATACTGTTATTGTGTTATTCTGCACTGTTTGTGAATAATGGCTTCTTTCTTCACAAGTTGTGGTCCCAGAAATACTTGTAGAGAATCAAAGAGAATAAATAACACAAAAAGAACAATATAAAACATGTACTTAGAAAATATTAGAAGTATCTCCAACTCTTATAAGATCCTTGATAGCCTATCCCAACTCTAGTTTGGCTTATATTTTTATCAGACATTTATAAATAAGAAAATAGAGATATTCAGTTTATCTTCAGGGTAGATGAATATATATAGAGCCTTTAAAATCATTAAGACAGTGGTTAAGAAACTATATTTACTGGGGCGCCTGGGTGGCTCAGCTGGTTAAAGCCTCTGCTTTAACTCGGGTCATGATCCCAGGGTCCTGGGATGGAGCCCCGCATCGGGCTCTCTGCTCAGGGGGGAGCCTGCTTCCTCCTCTCTTTCTGCCTGCCTCTCTTCCTATTTGTGATCTCTCTGTCAAATACATAAATTAAAAAAAAAAAAAGAAGAAAGAAATTATATTTACTTAAATTCTACAAAAGAGTGAAATTATATGGTATTTGTCTTTCTAACTAACTTATTTTGCTTAGCATAATACTTTCCAGCTCCATCTATGCCATTGAAAATGGCAAGATTTCATTCCTTTTTGTGGCCTTTTTATGGCTGAATAATATTCCATTCTGTGTGTGTGTGTGTGTGTGTGTGTGTGTGTGTATGCATATTGCGATATATATATGGAGAGAGAGAGAAAGAAATCTCACCTATGCATTCATCAATCAGTCAGTACTTGGGCTGCCTTCCATAATCTGGTTCTTGTAGATAATGCTGCTGTAAACATAGGGGTGTATATACCCCTCTGAATTAGCATTTTTGCAATTTTTGGGTAAACACCAAGTAGTGTGATTGCTGGATCATAGAGTAGATCTATGTTTAACTTGTTGAGGAAACTCCATACTGTTTTCCAGAGGTTCTGCACTGATTTTTATTCCCACCAACAGTGCAAAGGGTTCCCCTTTCTCCACATCCTTGCCAACACCTGTTGTTTCTTGTATTTTTTATTTTAGTCATTATGACAAGTGTGCGGTGATATCTCATTGTGGTTTTGACCTGCATTTCTCTGATGATGAGTGATGTTGAGCATCTTTTCATGTGTCTATTGGCCATCTGTCTGTCTTGTTTGGAGAAATATCTCTTCATGTTTTGTGCCCATTTTTAATTGAATTATTTGTTTTTTGGGTTTGAGTTGTATAAGTGACTTAAATATTTTCAATACTAATCCTTTATTGGATATGTTATTTGCAAATATCTTCTCCCATTCCTTGCATTGCCTTTTAGTTTTGTTGATTATTTTTGTTGCTCTGCAGAAGCTTTTTATTTTGATGAAGTCCCAACAATTTATTTTTGCTTTTGTTTCCCTTGCTTCAGGAGACCTACCTAGAAAAAAGTTGCTATGGCTGATGTCAAAGAAATTTCTGCCTGTGTTCTCTTCTAGGATTTTTATGGTTTCAGATCATGCATTTAGGTTTTTAATCCATTTTGAATTTATTTTTGTGTGTGGTATAAGAAAGTGGTCCAGTTTCATTCTTTTGCATATGGCTGTCCAGTTTTCCCAATACCTTTTGTTGAAGAGACAGTCTTTTTCCCATTGGATATTCTTTTCTGCTCTGTCAGAGATTAATTGACCATATAGCTGTGTGTTCATTTCTGGGTTTTCTATTTTGTTCCATTGATATATTTGCCTATTTTTGTGCCAGTACCATGCTTTTTTGATTACTATGGCTTTGTAAAATAACTTGAGGTCTGGAACTGTAATTCATCCAGCTTTGCTTTTCTTTTTCAGATTGCTTTGGCTATTCAAGGTCTTTTGTGGTTCCATACAATTTTTCAGATTGTTTGTTCTAGTTCTGTTTTCATCAGTGTTTTATAGTTTTTAGAGTACAGGCCTTACACCTCTTGGGTTAAGTGTATTTCTATGTATTTTTTAAATTTTCTGGTGCAGTTGTACATGGGATTGTTTCAAAGGAGCATTGTTAAAATATTAGAAATAGTATGATAATGATCAAGAGTTTGTAAAAACATTTTAAAAAATTCAAAGGTAAAGAAAGAAAAAAGTGACTTATTTATCCAAAGGAGTTTGTGAAGAATTAAGCAAAGTAATTGGAAAGCATGGATAAATAAATTAAAGTCTAACAAATAAAGCAGTCACTAAAAACTATTCTATTATTGTAGGTTCTTGTTGAATGTGATGAATAGTGAATAATTAGTTGATAATTATTTTGCCCTACTATTATAATGAAAAACCCTCTGAGCAATTTTAAACTTTTTTGCCAATTGAAAATTATCTATTAGTGATTGTTTTCAACAAATGAAATGTGTTGGGGGTGATTGTAAAATGTCCTTTAGCAGCCAATATTTGCGGTCAGTCATATGACTAAAAGGTGATGACAAAGGCTGGGTACTCTTTATGAACATTAGCAAGTAGGCAGAGCATATCTAATGTGTTTTTATTCCCTTGTTCTCATCAGAGAAAAGACTGCATTCAGAGTCCTTGAGGTTATTGACATTTTTTGAATTTTATAATAATAGATTTTCTTTTGTATTTGAAGTGTTGTACATACATGCCAACTCCTTCTTTAAAGATGATAAGTTTAATGAGATAATCTGCCTATTATAAAACAGTGCACATCCTAGAGCATTGTTACAACATTTTAAAGACTTTAAAACATATTTTCAAATGCATGGAAGATTTAATTAGAAGAGAGATAAACTTTGAATATCAGTAATGGATAAGCTTTTTGTTATTTGTTTATGCTTTTAAACATAGGGAGTAAATCATGTTTTAGGAAAAAACACTAGGAAAATTTAAATTTCTTGGGCACTGGGTGGCTCAGTGTGTTAAGCTGCTGCCTTCGGCTCAGGTCATGATCTCAGGGTCCTGGGATCAAGTCCCAAATCAGGCTCTCTGCTTAGCCGGGAGCCTGCTTCCCTCTCTCTCTTTGCCTGCCTCTTTGCCTACTTGTGATCTCTCTCTCTCTGTCAAATAAATAAATAAAATCTTAAAAAAAATTTAAATTTCTTGCTATTTGGATTGCATTAGTCACTGCATAAGGAAATCTGAAATGGTAAGAAATATTATTCCTATTAAAACATGAGTTTTTCCCAAATGTGACCACAATCTGAAAATCTGTAATAAAAGTATCAATTGCAAGTAGTAAAGGTAAGATAAAGCACACAAAAAATAAAGTAGAATAAAATAAAAGCCAAATTTCAATCAATCATGCTGTTCTCCCTAAAGCAGATTATATTGAAATTATTACTCTATAATCAAACAAACTACCTAAAATTTTAGGATTAAAAAGTACTATTGTCAGATAAGCAGTCAACTCATAAAATCATTAGGTTATTTTCTGGGTTTTGTGATATTTGTATTACTTAACAATTTTTTAACATGATTTGCAATGATTTTTTTCTTTAGATAAATATTCATATCCATATCTAACAGTGTATTTTAAATGTGTATTCTTTTTTTTTTTTTAAGATTTTATTTATTTATTTGAGAGAGAGAGAGAGTGAGCAGGAGCAGAGGGGTGGGTTGGGGGAGAGGGAGAAGCAAGCTCCCTGCTGAGCAGAGAGACCAATGCAGGGTTCTCTCACAGGATCTGGAGATCATGACCTGAGCCAAAAGCAGACGCTTTACTGACTGAGCCACTCAGGTGGACTTTGTATTCTTTTTCTTAAAGAGATGCTACTCTAAATAGTGTAAGCTTGGCACACCCTAGTGGCTTAGTCCATGAAGTTTTAAGACCTTTGGCTCAGATCATGATCCCAAGGTCCTGGGATCAAGCCCCATAGCAGGCTCCCTACTTAGTGGGGAGTCTGCTTCTTCCTCTCCCTCTGTACCTCCCTCTCCCTCCAGCCACCTCCCTGCTTGTGCTCTCTTGCTCTCTCAAATAAATAAATAAAAATCTTTTAAAAATTATTAATAAATAAATAGTGTAAGCTTCAGGCACTATAAAACCATGATTTGATTGTAATTTCAGTGCTTACAAAGCGAACTAAAATTGCTGCTCCTAACTTTTGCCTTATCCTAATCATGAATTAACTATTAGAGACAAAGCATGGGAACTAAGTGTTACATGGAAAGGAAACCAGAGCAGGATATAATTCCTGAGAGGATAAAGACATGTGAGAGAGTAATATTGTACTGTGAAATTTATTATATATGTAGACATAAAAGGAATGCTTAAGTTAGCACAGAATATAAGAGTGATAAACTATACGATTGTAGGGTTATTAAATTGTATGTAAAGTGATGTAATACTAATTCCTGATAGATTTCTTTGACATATTTGAGTCTCAAAAAGCCCCAAAGGCCTAGCCTTCAGTTCCCCTGCTCTAATTAAACATGCCTCCCACCTGGAAAAGGCTTCCCACCTGGTTGGTTCATCTATCATCTGGACCACTTACAACCTAGTGTGTCTTCAACCTAATATGTTTTTCTCTCCCAGTCCACAAAATTATTTAAAAAAGCTAATCATATCTTCCCATAGGAGCCAGGGGAGTCACCCACATTCTTCTCACTACAAAACCTTGCCTCTCACAGCCCATGCTGGTTCACTCTGTTCCTGACTGTAATCCCTATAGTAGTGAATGACTTGAAGTGCTTACCTTCCCTGAGGCTGTGAGTGTATGCGGCTTTAAAGATTTTTTTTTTTTTTTTTAATTTGTCAGAGAGAGTGAGCACAGGCAGACAGAGTGGCAGGCAGAGGCAGAGGGAGAAGCAGGCTCCCCGCTGAGCAAGGAGCCCGATGTGGGACTCAATCCCAGGATGCTAGGATCATGACCTGAGCTGAAGGCAGCTGCTTAACCAACTGAGCCACCCAGGTGTCCCTGTATGCAGCTTTAAAAAAAAAAAAAATTTCTTGCCAATTTTATATATCCAGTATCAAGTATCAAGTGTTTGGCTACTATGTAATATTTAGCACAGTGTATCCCTTGGGTAATGGAGTGAATAGGGGGTGATGAGAAATACTGGCAATTAAATGCTATGGAAAAAATATTTGAATATTCAATTAGTGCAAAGAAAGCAAAGAAAGATGAATGTATATTGGACAAATTAAAAGCAATCAGCAACATAGTAGACTAAATGAAATCAATAATTACAGTAAATATAAATGGATTAAATCTTTAAAGATATAGAATGTCTGATTTGATTAAAAGCAAGAATGGATTATAAGAGATACAATTTAATTTCACTTGATAGGTTAAATGTAAAAGGAATTTAAAAAATCAACAAGCATTAATCATAAGAAAGCTGGAGGGGCCATATAACGAGTAGACTATAAGAGGGGCATCTAGGTGTCTCAGCTGTTAAGCCACTGCCTTCGGCTCAGGTCATGATCCCAGGGTCCTGGGATGGAGCCCTGCTTCGGGCTCCCTGTTGGGTGGGAAGCCTGCTTCTCCCTCTCCCACTCTTTCTGCTTGTATTCTCTCTCTTGCTGTCTCTGTCAAATAAATAAATAAAATCTTAAAAAAAAAGTAGAGTATAAGAAAAAACTCTATCAGAGTTAAAGAGGGATGTTACATTATAAGGAAAGAATTGATCAAAGAGACTTAATCTTAAATATGTATGCATTTAATAATGCACCTTCAATAATAAAGCAAAAAATAACATAATTAAAAAGAATAAAAGACACCACAAGCCATTTATGAAGAATTTTATATTCTTCTTTTAGTATTTGAAAGAAAAAGATATGGCCAAAAAATATCAATAAGAATGTAAGGTCTTCTATTTATTTATTTACTTACTTACTTACCAGAGAGAGAGAGAGTGCGTGCGTGCACGCAAAAGCAGGGGGGAACTGCCTGCATAGGGAGAGGGAGAAGGAGAACAAGGCTCCCTGCTGAGTAGAGCCCAATGTGGGGTTCAATCCCAGGACCTTGGGATCATGACCCCAGCCAAAGACAGGTGCTTAACTAACTGAGCCACCCAGGTGTTCCAAATTATAATTTTAAAGACTATGTTTTATGACCACAGTTGAATTAAATTACAAATCAGTAACAAAAAGATATTTAGAAAATATTCAAATATTTTGATATGAAAAATATGCTTCTAAGTAACCAGTGGGTCAGATATGATATCACAAGTGTAAGTAATGATATTTTGGAATAAATGATAATTAAAACATGTAAGAATTTTGGGATACAGAATGGAAAATGCTTATAAAGAAATTATATTTTTAATGTTATAAACAAAGTTTTAAAATCAAGTGGTCTAAGGTTCTGCCTTAAGAAGTTAGAGAAAGAAGAACAAAATAAAAACTAAGTAAAATGAAATAATGAAAATCAAATTAGAGATCGATGAACCAGAAAATAAGCAATAGAGAAAGTCATTGAAATCTGAAATTTCTCTGAATGCATCAATAAAATTGATAAATTCCTGATTAAGTGATGAAAAGAAAAAGAAAGAATACATAAAAGGTAAACATCAGAAATGGAGGGGCATAAACTGAGATCCTAAAATTAAAAAATACTGAAGGATTATTGTGAACAATTTATGTCGATAAATTTAACTTAAGATGAAATTAACAAATATTATTGAAACAAGAAGAAGTAAAAAATTAAAATAGTTTCATATTTTTAAAAGTAACATATTCAAATTTAAAATTTCCTCAAAGAATCCTTTAGGCCCAGGTGAACTCTCTGGTGAATTCTATTAAACATTTGAGGAAGAAAAGACCAAAAAATCCTCAAACCTTATGTTGTACCATATACAAATTTAATTCAAAGTAAATTATGTGACTAATCATAAAAACTAGAATTACAGTTGACTCCTGAACAACACATTAGTTGGGGCACTGACCCTTCCATGCAGTCAAAACTCAGTATAAATTTTGATTCCCACAGAATTCAACTTTTAATAACCTTCTGTTGACCAGAATCCTTATTGATAATATACCAATTAACATGTATTTTGTATGTCATAGGTATTATATAGTATATTCTTAAAGTAAGCTAGAAAAAAAGCAAATGTTAAGACAATCAGAAGGAAGTGCAAGTACATTTACAGTGTTATACTGTATCAAAAAATTTGGAGTATAATTGAACCCACACAATTCAAACTGGTGTTGTTCAAAAGCAAACTGTATAAAGTTTCTCAGAAAAAAAATGGGAAGGCAGCCTCCTGACCTTGGGATAGGCAAATAATTTTTAGGAATCAAAGATCACAAACAAAAGAGACTATAAATTAGGTTTTATCAAAATATCTCACCAAGGGTACCATTAAAAATAAATAGGTAAGCAGCTGACTGAAAGAAAAATTTACAATGCATATGTTTGATTAAAGATTGTATTCAGGGGGCGCCTGGGTGGCTCAGTGGGTTAAAGCCTCTGCCCATGGCTCAGGTCATGATCCCAGGGTCCTGGAATAGAGCCCCGCATGGGGCTCTCTGCTCAGCAGGGAGCCTGCTTCCTCCTCTCTCTCTGCCTCTCTGCCTACTTGTGATCTCTGTCTGTCAAATAAATAAATAAAATCTTTAAAAAAAAAGAAAAAATATTGTATTCAGAATATGTAAACTATTACAACTTGATAGTTAGACAAGCCTCAAATAAAAAGAAGTCCAAAGGCTTAAAAAGACATTTCATGAAGGAAGATGTACACAGGACAAATAAGCATATGAATAAGTTCTCACCGTAGCAGTTATTTAGGAAATGCTAATTAAAGCATGAGATTTGATATGGATGGTTAAAATTAAAAAAAAACAACAAACTGACAACATTAAATATTGATGAGAATGTAGAACAACCAGGAATTTCATACACTGCTGGTTGGAGTGTAAAGTGGTGCAGCCATTTTGAGAAAAAGTTTGGCATTTCCTTATAATGTTAAACATAAACCTCTGCTACCACACAGAAATTCCATACTAGGTATTTACCCAAGAAAATCCCAAATACATACCCATAAAAAGACTTATCAGGGGGCACCTGGGTGGCTCAGTGGGTTAAGGCCTCTGCCTTTAGCTCCGGTCATGATCTCAGGGTTCTGGAATCAAGCCCAGCATCCAGCTCTCTGCTCAGTGGGGAGCCTGCTTCCCCATCTCTTTCTGCCTGCCTCTCTGCCTACTTGTGATCTCTGTCTGTCAAATAAATAAATAAAATCTTTTTAAAAAAAGGCTTATCAGTAATGTTCCTAGCAATTTTATTAAAATAGACAAAAACTGGATATAACTTAATCTTTCAATTAGAAAAATACATAAATGTGCTATCTTTATATATGAAATAGTACTCACATATATAGTGTCATACATACAACTTAAAAACAGTGAGCTCGACACAGAAAAATACAAATTGCATAATTCTGTAGGGGAGCAAGATTTGTGTGTCTTTGGCTATTGAATAAATTTAAGCTGATTACTTTTAAGAAACAGAAGGCTCAGGGAGGAACCTTTGACCTTTTCCCTAACTACCTAGAAGAATTTAGATAGAGCACCTGCTCTAGGAAGGGAACTATTACCATAGATAGATAACTCTAGAATAATGTAAACTTTGTATGGTAGAAGGAACTTAGCCAAGTCTGTTTGCTGCATTTCCTCTTAAAAAAAAAAAAAAATTCTAATTAACATACAATGTTATATTAGTTTCAGGTGTACAATGTACTGATTCAACAGTTCCAATCTTCACCTGGTGCTCATCACAAATGAACTTCTTAATCCTCATCTTCTAGTTAAACTGTTCCCGTACCATCCATTGTCTTTGGTAACCATTCGTTTGTTCTCTGTAATTAGGAGTCTGTTTCTTGATTTGTCTCTCTCTCTCTCTCTCTTTAACCCCTATGCTCATTTTTTTTTTTTTTTTTTTTTGGATTCTACATATGAGTGAAATCATCTGGTATTTGTCTTTCTCTGACTGACTTCATTTAACATAAAATTCCTCTCCATATCCCATTGTTTCTGTATGACCCAGCAAACATTTGCTTACCAAATGTTTACTCTTTTTCATCTTCCTATGAATTGTTTTCTTTCCCTTTGAATTCCAGATTCCTACCCTTTTTCTCCTTAGTTCAGAATGATATGTTTACCTCATTTTGCTTTACGGTCTTTGGAATCTCTCCTGTTTATGTAGATTCCCCTTACGTACATGATTAAATTTGATTTTCTTCTCTTAATCTGTCTCATGTCAGTTTCTTAGGTCATCCAAAAGAAGCTTGAAGGGTATAGAAAATTTTTCCCTCTACAAGTCCGTATACATGAATTTTATAACTGGTAAACCTGATGTAAGAAATTAGAACACTGGTAGTTTATGCAGTGGGGGGGAGACTGACAACAGCATGAGGAGGGAACTTCATGGGTTAATGGAAATATTTTTATCTTGGTATCTAAGTGGGGAACACAGATGCATGCACTGGTAAAATGCTTGGAGATATTTCACTTAAGATTTGGGCATTTCACTATAAATGTCACCTTATTAAAAAATGTTTGCCATTTATAGATCAATTTTCTGACTTTTGTTTTCATTTTCATCAATAATTCTGAAGTTAAAATCTCCACAGTCTCTAGGGGTAAAATGGTTTTAGTGCAATTAGATTTCATTTTCATTGTCTAAAGCACTTCATAGAAAAAGTTTATGATCTGAGAGTATATGTTGATTTTGCTCTGAAGTATTCCACTGTCTGACTTGTTGAAACATTCACAGCATGTTTATTTACTTAGTTGTGCATTAGAAAAATGCAATGAAATCATTCATTGAGGAATGATTTTATACTGCTGTGCCCCCAGCAATTATCACTATTCTAAACAAACATGCTCTGTTGGCTTAATCCCCAATTCTAATACAGTGTTACACTAGAAATGATTATATGGTGTGTAAACCTAATACTCTTTCCATCGTTTTATGGCAGTTGGGCTTCATGCATTTGGAGATGGCATTCTGATGTCAAATGTATTTCTAGTTTTCCCAAGCAGCCCATTGCTTGAAGGACCAGCAAAAGGAACTCTTCTGACAATCTGGCTGAACTCGTGGAAATTTCAGCCCGGCCCAGATGGTGAGACTCAGCTGTTGTGTGAAACAGGTAAAGGCACCATGTAAAATGCTACTGGCAGTTTTCCTGAGCCTTGACAACTACAGGTGTTCCAGATTTCCTTTTTCTAAAATAGTCTCCAAAATAGCAAATTATATGATATTATGTTTATTTTGAAGACAAAGGGACCTTTTCCCATCAGAATGATAAGCTACCGTGACTATTTTAATTATATTGTTGGGACTTTACCTCTAAACTCTATATGACTGAGGGTGAAATTTATTTTTTCACTAAGATAAGGCTACGTAAGGAATACGGAAAATTCAATTTATTATTCTAGCAGAGCTGTGAAAGTTATAGAACCTTGGCATGTGGTACATTGGCAAGAGAGTGCAGTTATAGACTATATATAAAGTGCTTTGGTCAGGCTCCGAGGGGTTTTTGTTCCTGTGTGTGTGTTGACATAACAGCCAAGCACTGAGCTACATCAATTTTGCACAATTGAATTGTATTTGTCATTTTAATCACCAAAATTACCATCACTATTCCAGTTATCCGGGTCATTAAGCTGACTGAATTAGACTGATTACTCTTGATCTGATTGCTGGCTAGGAAATTGATCTTCAAAGAGATAATCCTGGCTACTGTGATAACAAACCATGATAATGTGATGTTAAAGAGATATGAATTGGGAGCTCCCCCCCCCCCCGGCCTTTTGTTCAGGAAAGACCCTGAGGATTTGTGAAGTCCTTATGGAAATCAGAGTTTGCCTCTTTTGTAGAATCATTGCTTAATGCAAGAAGCTAGATAAATAGTTGAATAAAAATGTGAACAATCACTTTAAGTTCTTTTAATTTTTTCCTTTTGTAGACTCACTATTTTTGTGGAGTTTAAATAAAATTTCAAGGAAATATTTCTTAGACTACTGGGTAAATTTTACTTCTAACTTCAGGGAGGCGGGTGGGGGGGGAAGGAGGGGAGGATTAGTAAAATATAACACAACAGGTGCAGAGACATAAAAGGATGCTATTTGGAAAGGTATTTCTCTAGGTTTGGAGAATGTGCTAATAATAAATCTTCATTTCCTGTTGATTTCTCTAAAATTGCCATTTTCCCTATGTCTTCATATACCTCATCACTGCTGGCTTGCTGTGTACATCTTCTTAATCATGCAGGTATAGGTACTGTTTCTGCTCCTGAAAGAATCCATCTGCCATCATTGTGTGGAAATTTTGTCTGCTGGAACAGTCATTATTAGTCTTTCATCCTATTCACTTTAGCGACTCTTCCTACATGTGGATGTGGATGCTTTGCTGCTCTTCTTGTATCTTTGGGGGCAAATAGACTGTCTCTCTGGTGTTGATCCACATGCATCTTGTGCCACCTGAGGGAAAGAAAGCACATCATTCATTTGTTCATTACTTCAACAAATAATTACTGAACCCTCCCACATGCTTTAAGTTACAGTCATATACAATACTCTTTAAATAAAGTGGCCACTCTTCATTCCTCTAACCAGAAAGTAGACCTTTTCTAGAAGTGCTCAGTTCCAGTTCAGACCAGGGCTTTATTTCAGACTGAGGCTCATAGCCAGCTGTAGTTCATTTTAGTTATCTTTGCTGGAAGAGCACATGCTTTTTTTTTTTTTTTTTTTTTGGAGTATAAGAGGTCCTGACAGATGCCTTCTTCTTCTCCACTGGAGTACTGAAGCACTTATAAGAATATATAAGGTGACATAAGGCAAATATAGATCGAAATAGAACCCTTTCTGCAGATGAAATAGATATTGAGATACGGCTTATATCGGCAGCTAATGAGATGTAGTCAGATTTACCTACTCTGTTCCATGGCAGAGGCAATCTTTATAAAATGTGTAGCAAGGAGGATTCAGCAGAGCTGAATGCCACTGAGAAAGAGTCCAGGTGGATGAGAGGAGCTCCTACTGAAGGAAACTTCAAGATCAGAGAAGAAACACTTCAATAGCATTTACTACAACCACTTTTCCTCTACCCATCAGTAGGGGAGGAGGAACTTCCACTAAACTTACTTACATTTTCTTTCCTTAGACACTAGTCTTTTCTTTCCCAGCTTCCATTTAGAGTTAGACATTAATTCTATAAATCATTTTCTGAATGTATTTAAACCACGACATAAATGATCCAAAGAAGTCGGAATTTGTGAGCTAGGGGTGGAGCTATGAAGGCTGATGAAGCAAAAAGTGCAAAGGTTCCTTATAGGAAGGTGGGTGTGGCTAAATCAAGGGAGTAGAGATAGCCACTTACCAGCCCTGTAAAGAAAAGCCAGGATTAGAGTTTGTTCTACCTACAAGATGAAGACATGGAAAGCTCCTAAACAGGATAATGCCAAATCTAAGCATCAATTTGGTATTTTGCAAATAGTTTAAAAGAGGACAATGCATACAGATACTTTCTTAGGAGTCACACTGAAATAACGATGGCTTGGAGTGGAGCCTATCAATAGAGAAGATAAGAAGCGATGGGTTAGGAATGTATTTTAAATTGGAACAGATTAGAAAATGGATTGCATATAGGGTATGGGAGAAAGAGAGGACTCAAAAATAAAATGCCAAGTTTTTAGGTTAAATAGCTGAGCAGGTGGTGGAGCTACTTACTGAAATGAGAAAGATTATGGAAGAATAGATGTTTGTTGTGATGATGGTATTTGTTTCAGAAAACCCAAAACTCTCTTGATTGCTTTTTTGTTTTTTTCAGGTCCATTTTGAAATATCAGATATTCAAATGGAGATGGGTTGGCAGTTCCATATGTAAGTTTGGAACTAAAGGAAAAGCTTAAGGTAGGAGATGTAAATTGGAGTCCTCAATATGCTGATGATACGATATTTAAAGCCATATGATTACAAAAAATATGATTAAACTAGATCCTAAAGGCAGAGGGTTTAGATGAGCCCACAGGTCATAATCCTGGTTACTCCCATATTCAGCTACTTGCCCTAGAGTTGGTATAACATATTTCTCTGAAACCCTTTGTCCCACTCTCTTTTATTAGTTTAATATATGCATCTCTTATGGTCTTTGCTCAGTTATTGCTGGAAAAAAAACTATAGTGGTAAAGGGAATTTTCTATTGGCACATTTGAATCAAGGTGTATTAGTGATTATACTAATTGTACATTGTACATTGTAGATAATGTCCAAATCTTTATATATTTTTATATTTATTACATTAAAAAAGTATTCTTTCCAAAAGTTGAAAAAATTTCCAGCAAAGTAAATAACTGCTGGTGCCATCTGGGGGATAATTTTCCCAACCAGTTCCCTGGAGAGCTTAAGCAATTGTTCTTCCTGTTTACTGAATCAGCCCAATAACATAATCATAACCATATCCTAAGGGGAATCCAGCAAGTTGGATTCACTATAATATCCTGGATAGGAAAAATGAATATTCACCAGCTTTAGTAAGGATTAGCTATACCTCCTACTGTTTTGGGTAAAATATAAGAGAATCTACATGCCAATTTGCATTCCCAAGACATTTTAAAATGGAAAGAAATAAACAAAACAAAACCTGACAACAGTTAACTAGAAAGAAAATCTGCCCTTCAAAAAAATGGACATAATTAGGTAGCTTCCTTGCTTTCTGTATCATTTTCCTGAAAAGTTCATTTAAATAGTTATACTGACCAGAAATGTGATTTTCAGTTTATGGTTATGTTTATGGTTATTGTAAAAGTAGTAGGAAACATTATTCCTAGGTGGTATTCTGTAGGGTCCATGTCACTGGGCTGGCCCGCTCTTTCTAGCTGTTGGTCTAAAATCAACACCAAGATCTATGTCCTAGAGCATATTATCTGTGCTTTGAAATTCGATATCAACATCTGCGAAATGTAATGGGCTATGGTCATTTTTAAATGTCCTTGTTCATGGTATTTAACATTTTAACAACATTTAACTTGTGAGGGCTATTCTAAGTATAATACAATAAGTGAATAAGTGAGTGGATCTAGTGTTTTTTGTGCCTGACAATTTACCGTATGTTTTCAACATATCTCAGTGAATAACCCTAACAACCCTATGCTTTAAGTACTATTATTTACATATTAAATGTAAGAAAATGGAAGCCCAAAGAGTTTAAGTAGCTTACCCAATATTGTACAGTAAATAATTTCTAGATTTATATAACTTCAGATTCTATACATTCTTCCTTACCAGATTTCTACTTGAGGCCCCAAAATCAAGGATTATTTTTGATGCTTGATGTTTTTTAAGACCTACTTGGGATTTTGTTTTATTTGGTAAAAACACCTAATATGAGATGTACCCTTTTAGCAAAAAAACTTTAAGATGGGGGAAGGGGCAGAGGGAGAGAGAGAATCTCAAGCAGTCTCCGTATCAGGCTCGATCTCATGACCTGAGCCAAAATGTAGAGTCGGATACTTAACCAATGAGCCACCCAGGCACCCCCACTTTTAACACACTTTTAGGTGCACAATGCAGTATTGTAAACTACAGACACCATGTTTTATAGCAGATCTCTAGAACTTACTCATCTTGCATAACTGAATCTTTTTTTAGACTCAGACCCTTGATGATATATTTAAAATCAAAGACTAATTCCTTGTCTCAAATGTCTCTCATGTTGGCTTCAGTATTTCATCAAATTAAGTAAAATTTGGAATTCCTAGAAGGTCCAATTAAAAATACAAATACTGTACTTTAAGGGGTTAATATCTGTCCATTGAAAGAGAACAAAATTGGCACAAAATTATATTTTCCCAAGATAAGACAAAGTGTTCATGGAGATTTTAATAAACTCCCATTTCTCAAGTTGAACTCTGAAGATAGTCAGCATGACCATCTTCCAGCATGATTCTACCAGAGGTCAACCCGTCAGAATCAGTGATGGGAGAAGGCTGTAACCTAAATTTTAAAGAAGCTACATCCTTCCCATCTAAGTCCTATTTCTGAAAATTGCATGAATGCTAAATTTTGAGTCACTGGCCTAAATCTGGTGAGGAAAGACTCAAGGAGGAATAAAGTTCAAACTCAATGAACCAGGAGAAAATTTCAAATAAAAGAAAGGCTTTTGAAAAATCCCTTGAATTTTCCATGAAGCATAGAGTACACAGTTTTCAATGTACTATTCTATGATGTTAATAGATATGAAAACTGTATCATAATATGCAGTGTTTGATCCCAATGTATTTCTTGTTTGGAACAACTCATTGAATTATTCTATTACCTTCATCTTCATTTTCTTAGAATTTTTTTCTTCTGGTTCTTGTCTGAATAATTTCCTCATTTTTTCCCCTTTAGAATACTTAAGAAAACCCCATCACCCACCTGCAGATGACTTGAAAGATATCATTTACTTCTCTGTTAAGTGGTGGGAGAAAAATATCAGTCTTTTATTCTTATCTTCATGAGTTTATACCAACCTTCATAGACACTCTTTTTTAAAATATAAATTTTCCTTGTATTTTTTAAAAGATTTTATTTATTTGTCAGAGAGAGAGAGAGCACGAGAGAGTGCACAAGCAGGGAGAGCAGCAGGCAGAAGGAGATGCATGCTTTCTCTGCTGAGCAATGAGCCACATATGGGACTCCATCTTAGGACCCTGGGATCATGACCTGAGCTGCAGGCAATCACTTAACCAACTGAGCCATCCAGACATCCCTAAATTCTTTATTTTAAATTAATTTCAGTTATATAGAAAAATTGTGAAGATGCTACAGAATTCCCACATGCCCAACATCTAGTTTCTTCTGTTAGTAACACCTGACAATAATGTGATACATTTGTCATAATAAGCCACAATAAACCAATATCATTATAACTAAACTCCATACTTTATTCAGTTATGGAGCCACACTTAAGGAGTGGAGAATTATGCTCTACTTTCTTGAATGAGAGCATGTACATAAGTTACTTGAAATTCTTCTGCATTAGAGGTTTGTTTGTTTTATCCCATTTATATATGTATTCAGGCATTTATTTGTACTCATGCATTTTTCTTAATACTTTGGATTAAAATCAAACATTATTTAATATATTTACTTCAGGTTGTTCGGTCTTTGGCCATTTGGAGATTTTTCATTCAGTTTTTGTGTCCCTTTGACATCTTTAACATACCCTCATCATTGTGTGTATGTGTGTGTGTGTGTGTGTGTGTGTGTGTTTGAGTACTTCCTTACTTTCTGGCACTGTAAGATGCTCTAGGCTCATCTTGTATAATTTCTGTTTTAGTCCTGAAATAGTTTCTTTTTCAAGGAACTCTGATTGAATATTGATCACAGGCTTTTTTTATTTGATTGTATCCATTTCCTGTTGGCTTTAGACTCTCAGTGATTTTGGTAAAAAGCTGAAAAATAATACAATTCACATGGATCCCATGCCAAGTAAATGCATTTTTGTGTTTTAAAAGTTAAATACATGTTTTGACCTTGTTATAGCTTAGAGGCAGCATTGGATATAATATTAGTAGATTTAGGAAATTAATAAATAAGTCCTGACTTCTTAATAGTTACAGCAAAATTCTGCTTATTTAAAGAAATTTGGGGTTCCTGGGTGGCTCAGTTGGTTAAACATCTGACTTTGGCTCAGGTCATGATCTTGAAGTCTTGGGATGGAGCCCTGTGTCAGGCTCCCTGCTCAGCTGGGGAATCTGCTTTTCCCCCTCCCTCTGCCCCTCCCTGCATGCTCTGCCTCTCAAAAAAATAAAAAAAATTATTTTGAAAGTATAAATCAAAGTTAGATTTTATATAACTAATACATTTTTATAAGTTCATATTAAAAAGAATATTGACAGGGATGCCTGGGTGGCTCAATCATTAAGCGTCTGCCTTCAGCTCAGGTCATGATCCCAGGGTCCTGGGATGGAGGTGGGAAGCTTGCTTCTCCCTCACCCTCTGCAGCTCCCCCAGCTTGTGTTCTCTCTCTCTCTATGTTTCTGTCAAATACATAAATAAAATATTAAAAAAAAAGAATTACAAATTCTCTGTGGCAGATTATCAAGATTCGTATCGACTTAAATACAAGTATGTAAATGTATATGATTATTCCTAAATAATACCAATTTAAAATCAGCTCAATTTTTGGGTTCATTATAACAAATAGGAATTGACATTTAATCTTTAATAGTTTATCTTTTACTTCACATTTTGCTAGGACATTTTTGATAAGGTATCGGAATGGTATTGATAGAAAAGTAGAATATATCTTACTATTGCATTTATATGTATAGTCTACAGTATTTGGGGATGTTTGGTAATCACCAACATTGTATTGTGTTTTACAATTATATTTTACATTTCTTATTTAAGCCTCAATTTAAGTAAAGATGTCAACTTAAAGAATAGAACATTCTTAAAATTCTGTTTGAGATTATCTAAACTTGGAAGTTGGTATAGAGAAGATAAGGCAGATTTTGGCTCAGATAGAAGGATTTTCCATTGCAGAATATTTCTATTTTTCTTCTAGAAAAACAGAAAAGCAAAATCCATACTAAAAATATTAGAACTAAACAGTAAGTCTATTTCGGTTTAAAATGTATAATGAGTCAAAAAAAATTGTACTAGCCAACACAACTTAGCTAAGGAAAAAGTTCTGATGATAGAACAGTTAAAACGTCAGTAGTAATTAGACCCCTACTCCTCCTACTGACTTTTTTTTCAGTGAGAGATAATTTACATATAATATTCATGTTTCTAAAATATAAAATTCAGTGCTTTTTAACATATTCACAAATATGTTATGTCTAATCATTCCTTGTATCTAACTCCAAAATACTTAATGACTTCAATAGGAAACCCTATTCCTATTAGGTGTCACACCACATTTTCCTCTTCTCACAGTCTCTGGTAACCACTAATCTACTCTGTTTCCATTGATTTGCCTATTGGGGACATTTCATATAAATAGAATAATACAGTATGTGGGTTTTTGTGTCTGGTGTCTTTCACTTAGTATAATGTTTTCAATGTTCATCCAAGTGGTAACATGAATTGGTACTTTATGGTTGAATAATATTTCATTGTAAGGATATACCACATTTGTCTATCTACTTATCAGTTGATGGACTTTTTTCACTTTTTGGCTGTTATGAATAATGTTGATATGAATATTCATATACAAATTTTCTTTGGATATAGGTGTTCAGGTCACTTGAAGATATACCCAGGAGTGGAATTGTTGGGTAACATGATAACTCTATGTGTGATTTTTTTTTTTTTTTTTTTTTTTGAGGAACTGTTTCTTAATGCATCTTCACTGTGTCAAAATTTGATCAGCACTATTTGAAGGTCCCAGTTTCTCTATATCCTCAACACTTACTAGTTTCAAAGTAAATTTTTCCATGTAGTTTTAATATAGTCATACTAATGGGTATGAGTGCTATCTCCTTGTGATTTTGATTTGCATACATCTAATGACTAATGATATTGACCATCTTTTCATGTGCTTGTTGGCCATTTATAACTTCTTGCATATTCAATTTTTTTGTTCACTTTTTGATTGTGTTGTCTCAATTTATAATTTAAGTTGATATAATTTGATTTATAATAGTTCTTTACATATTCTAAATATTAGACCTATATAAAATACATGATTTTCAAACACTTGCCTATTTTGTTGGGTTGTCTTTTAGCTTCTTATATTGTCTGTTGCAGCACAATTTTTAAGAATTTTGATAAAGTCTAATTTATATAGATATTTTCTTTTGTCTCTTTTACTTAGTCATGTCTGAGAAGCTATTGCTCAAGGGCCTAAAGATATTTCATATTTTTCTTCTAAGAGTTTTGTAATTTTAGCTTTTTCATGTAGGTTTTTAATATCATACCAGAAACATTTGTTGAAAAGATTGTTATTTCTCCATTGAGTTGCTTTGGCATCCTTGGCAAAAATGGATACCTATATGGGTTTATGGACTTTAAGTTCTATGCCACTGACTTATAGGTCTATTCTTATGTACCATACAGTTGTGATTACTGTATTATTTTGAGCAGAGAAGTGTGATTTTTACTAACTTTGTTCTTTTTCAAGATTGTTTTGGCTATTTTGGGTTTTCTTTAGTGGATCATGTCTTTGGTGTTGTATCTAGTAAGGCATCACTATATACCGAAGATCATTTAGGTTTTTCTCCTGTGTTATCTTCTAGAAGTTTTGTAGTTTTGCTTTTTCCATGTGGGTCTGTGTTCCATTTTGAGTTAATATTTGTAAACAGTGTGATGCCTGTATCTAGATTATTATTTTTCCCCTCCCCCTCTTCCCCCTCTTCCTATCCTTAGGCTGAACATTGATGAAACAGCTCTATTCCAAACTACATGGAATGTGAAGAGTTTCAAAAATTGTATCTACACTCAAAGCTGACAAAATTATTTTAGTGTAATGCTTTTGATAATGAAAAAGAAACTTTTGAATTAAAACATTATTATTTAATCTTGAGAATACTGAAAAGAGATTCATTTAAAGTAGATACATCTAAAATCTCTCACTTAGAAAATTCGTAAGTATATTTAAGAAATATCCCAAAATGGAAAATGTACATATATTTGGAATTTGTGCATTTTCCATGTTATAAATATGCTAAAATATAGAATACACTATGATGTTGGATTATATATAAAATTTATAAATTTAAATCCACATATAAAATATATAAAATATCCTGGAAATAGGTATTGTGTCCCATCAATTATTAGTTGATTTCAGTTTATTTCTTTTTATAATTCTAGAAAGACATTTCCACTCTGAGTGTAATGTTCAGTGAATTCATAATTGCACAGTTGACTTCTGAGTTCATGTCCTTGAACGTGTGTCAGTGTGGATTGGAATAATAAGTGCCCACCTTAATACTTTTCATCTCTTCCTTAATGTGATTTAAATACATTCTGTTTATATTGGAATAAAAATGTGTTACTCACTACTGAGTATATCATTCTGAAAATGTAGCCTGAGTGTTACTCATTTTCAGGTGAAAACAATTCCAGCTCTTCTAGACACAGAAGCAGCTTGTCCTCCTGTAACCATGGAGACCTACCTTGGGTTTAGGGCTTTAACTTACATGTTCCATTTCAGAAGAAAATAGCTCTGAGAAGATAACAGAAATCATAGTTCAGCCTATGGGGAGGGAAATGTTAGACATTGCCCACTCAGAGCATAATCTGTAATCTGAATTACAGATTCACACACTTTAGATTTAGTTCTGATACTTGATGCTTTGGGTCAACTATTTAAAATTAGAACAAAACAAAAGCAAAGCGAACTGAGTAGTTATAAAGTTATTTCAAGTAAGTAAACTTTAAAAGAGTTGATTTCTTCCCTAAGACAAAAATCATTATCTACAAACCAATAATCTCTTCAAACCAGTTTGAAGTATTTCATCTGATTCTGTAGTCCATCTGATCTTTTTTTTCTTCCATTCATTCACTTGATTAGTTTAAAATCTATTTTATAATAAGGTCATTTCCATGTGTTACAAGTCACTATATGATTTTGCTCCTGCTATTTCTCCTTTCTCCTGTCTCTCTACCTTGCATCTGCTCTTGTCTCTGCTTGCAGGGTTTTTGCCCAACTGTTTACATGGCTCATCTCCCCTCTGTCCCCAATCAATCTTTGTCTCACTATCCTGATTAGTGTGCTCAATTTTCTGCTTTCCTCATGTATGTATGTGTGTGCGTGTGTGTGTATTATCTGACCTCTCCAATTCTTACCATATTCCTTCTAGAATGCAAACTTTTAAGAGAAAATACCCTGTCTATTTTACTCACTAGCCTATCTTCGGCACTTGTAACAGTGCCTGGCATATGAGAGGTACCCATAAGTATTTGTTGAATGAATACATGAAATAATTCACTTTTTAAAAAGATTTATTTATTTATTTATTTATTTATTTATATGAGAGAGAGAGAGCACAAACAAGGGGATGGACAGAGGGAGAGGGAGAACAGATGCCCTATTGAGCAGGGAGTCCCACGAGGTGATCCATCCCTGGATCCTGAGATCATGACCCAAGCTGATGGCAGATGCTTAACTGACTGAGCCACCCAGGTGCCCCCATGGATGAAATAATTTAATATCTTTATTGCCTTTTGATTATAATTACAATAACGTGCAGTCAGGTTAAGGGAAAATTAATCAGTTATCCAAGAGTTTTCAAAAGGGTAGTGATAGGAAAGCAAAAAGGATGGTAAAAATGATTTTTACAAAATAGCATAGCATCTCTGAATTTTACTTTAGAGCCTGAAACCTCCCCTAAAGAAGTTCCACACACTAGACAGGTAATAACTCTCCAATAAGTAAGCATGTCTATTTAATATTCATTTTGCCAGATTCTTTTAAGTTATAATGAAATAAATTCCTGTTTTAAAATATCTGCATCAGAGAACATAATGTTATGCTTGTGGATATATTAACCTGATCCATTCCCATCCTCTCTTCTTCAAACTAAGCTTTCTAATGATTTTATTATTTCTCTTACAGTCACAGGCATTAACTCAAACATTCAGTCTTACAACTTTGATGACACTTCTAATATCCTTGTCTTTATTTAACCTCCCTTCCCTAGTAAATTGGCCATCAAATCATATATGTCTCAGTTTGTGGGAGAAATTACTAATTACATAACCTGATGCACATTAAAAAATCCCATCTTAAGTTTCTGCCTGCATTAACAGGACTGTATTTCCCAGGTACTCCTGCAGTTAAAGGTGGCCGTAGGTCTTAAGTTCACACCTAAGGAGATGTCCCCAGAAGGTGTAGATGCTTTCCAGGATGGCTGCTATAAGGTAACAGACTCAGGGGGAAGGAGTTCCTTTTTTTGTACTTGTACTTTCTTACCCAGACTTGCAAATGAGGATGTGAGGATGGAGATCTTGAGGAAGCCTTACAAAAATGGTAGTATAGGGAGGCCTGGGTGGCTCAGTTGGTTAAGCAGCTGCCTTCGGCTCAGGTCATGATCCCAGCATCCTGGGATCGACCATATCGGGCTCCTTGCTCGGCAGGGAGCCTGCTTCTGCCTCTGCCTCTGCCTGCCACTCTGTCTGCCTGTGCTCGCTCTCTCTCTGACAAATAAATAAATAAAATATTAAAAAAAAAAAAAAGAATGGTAGTATAGACAGCTGGGATACCCTAAAGACTCTATGAGGTAACTATTCTGGATCCTGAGTGTTACCAATGGTCTTTTAAAATGAGAGATAGGTGAACTTCAATCATGTGTAAGCCACCCTTATTTTGGGTTGCCTATTATACTCATTTAATTTCAATCCTAACTGATACACACCTCACAGATATACATATATATTTTATTTTATTGTCATTTTCTCATTGGACAATTGTAATAGTTTTCTAGTTTGGCTCCCTGTATCCAGTTCTTCCTGTGTATGCTGCCAGACTGATTATTTTTAGTCTTGGCTCTGGTCATACTGTTGGTTCAAAAGCTTTCCATAGCTCTCTTTTGCCAACATGTAAAACCATCAACCTTCATCTGTCAATACGTATTTTCCATAATGTTGGATTAACCGTTCTTGCACACTTCAGCTTTCTCCATTCCTTCCATTTGTTCTACATTATCACCATAGTGAACTATGCCTTTATTCTACCTGAATTCCAAGTAGGTCATCAGCTGATGATTGCTGCCATATCCATGGCCTTTTCTGACCAACCCCTTACTGTGCTCATTCTTTCCTCTGTTTCTATAGCATGTTATTTGTATTTCTCCTGTAGTGCTCATCACATTCTACCTAACATTCTGGTTATTGGTATACTTTTTTTTTTTTTTTTGAGAATAGGTTCTATTTTATTTAGTTTTGAATATCCCATAGACTTTCATACATAATGAGTGCTCAAGAAGTAATTTTTAAATAAATGAATGGGTGGATCAATAGATGGATATTGACCATGTTTCTTTTCCAGGTTCTCACTTCATCTCACATGCTGATTCTAACACTAGTGAGTCTGTTCTTCTTGGGGCTACAATAGAATCTTTGACTTATTTCTTATGAATCACCTTGACCATATTTCACTGTGATGCCTAAACAGTTTTCTGAGATAATAAGTAATTGAGTGTTCATGAAGTTTTTTCTCTCAGGGAAAACCCCACTGCACTGAAAAGAATGTGTGCTAATATATGTTATTTGTTTCCTTCTCTTGATAAAGAAGAAAGATGAAGTTGAGAAGAAAAAGATAAAATTGATATTTGTGCATGATTTTCCAAAGACCACTGTGGATTCTTGGGTATTTTGATTATTTTATTTTATTTTTTTACCTAGAAGAAAAATGGTTTTCAGTTCTTATTTCTCAAAATAAAAAATACAGTGTTTCTTTAGCTTACTTGTTTTCCCACTTGTATAGTTTTGTCCATATGATTTACCCGTAACCCCAATACTTACAGTAACTTGTACTTATATGACACATTACAGACAATCAAACACATCCAGGCTTATCTGCTCTTCACAGCAATCTGGTGAGTAAAGAAGGTGAGAATGTGTATCTACACTTACAGAAGAGAAAACTAGAACTCTGAGAAGTTGTAATTTATCTGAAGTCCCATACATACAGGTAATAAAGGACTTGTGTTTTGATGTCCAGTCCAGAGTCCTCTTTTGCATTTCTCCCTCCCTCCTTCCTTTCTTCTTCATTTTCAAAAGAAATGATCATGTAGCCAATTAGTTTAAATGAACTAAAGTTATGTATTCCAACTATATCTGTTTGTATATAGCTTTAAATAAGTAAAATGTCTTGCTTTTTTTCTTTTCTTTTTCTTACTTAAAAACAAACACAAAAACAAGTTTTCTTACCACTTTCTGTCTGCCACTATCTGTCATCCTGGTTCCAGGCACCATGATCTCTCACCTGGACCGCTGTAAAAGCCACCCTGCATGTTTTCCTATTTCTGCAGTTTGTTCTCTAATAAGCAGCTGTGATCATTTTAAATATGTTATTTTTTAAGTAGATCATTTAAAACAATTTCTAGACAGGGCAATAATTTTAAATGTCAGGTCATATAATTCTTGTTTATAAATCCCATGTGTTTTAGAGTTGCCAGACAAAATATAGAATGCTCAGTTAATTGTGAATTTTAGATAAACAACACTTAATATTTTAGAAATAAGTATGTCCCAAATATTGAATGTTACATACTTATACTAAAATTACTCAGATAATTTTTTTAGGATTTTATTTTTATTAATGCCTATTCCTAATGTGGGGCTCAAATTTATAATCCTGATATCAGCAGTCACATGCTGTATTAACTGAGCCAGCCAGGTGTCCCTCAGATAATTTTTTTAATATGTTTGTCCCAAATATAGCACAGGGCATACTTATACTAAAAATATATTCACTGCTTATCTGAAATTGATATTTAAATAGATGTCTTCATTTTTATTTGTTAAACCTGGCACCTTTACATGGGTTCTTATTCTCTGAGAATAAATTAATGTTTTTATCGTGGTCTACAAGCTCCTGTGTGGGGCTTTGTCTCCTAATCTTTCCTTCACTCTGCTTATTGTTTCCTGACAGGTCTGCTTTAGAACCTTTGTTCTGATTATTTTTTCTGCCTAGAAGCTACCCAAATCATCCTATTGAATACTGTAAACCCTTCTCCCCAGCATCCCTGATTCCCTCCCCTCCTTACTTTGCTCTATGTGTTTCTCCATAGCACTCATCTCCTTCTAGCATGTATATTTATTGGGTATTTGTTGGATGTGTTTTCTCTTTGCCTTCCCTCCCTCAAAAGAGAGGTCTATAAATGCAGGGGCCTATGTTAACCATTGTGCCCCAGCTGCCTAAAAAATTGCTTGGCATACAGAAGGCAATTAGTATGTCTTGAGTGAATTGCTAATGAAACGTAAGAATGCAAGAGATATAAGTCAAAAGATTGCATAACAATCTTCTATGCTGTAGGGAGAAGATAGAATGTAAATAATTATAGATCAAAAAGAAAAGCTAAAGCATCACATTCTGTTTATCATTCAAGGACTTATTTGTGGGAGGAAGCTATGTTTTTATGTAAGATACAGACCAAATGTCTTTCCATTAAATATGATGACTACCAGTCTGAATATTGCTACTGCCTAAGTGCATCATTCTTTTGTTACATGTTATTTTCTGTTGGTTTTTAGAAATGGAGTGTTTCTGTTTGGCCCTATTGATGTCAGTAAAATAAAAATATTCAAATGAAAAAAGGACAATGGGCTTGTTTGATATTTCCACTGTGATCTCCTATTTGGAAGAGTCAACATTTCCCCCTCCCTCACCCTCTACCCCGCTCCCCCCCCCCCCCCCCCCCCCCCCCCCCCACCCGCCCTGGGCAAGTATGGCAGAACAGCCTGTACTAAATGTTGCAGCTTTCAGAAAGCCCATTGTTTGTGTTCAAATATATTTGTACCCAGTAAAAATTATTCGTGCCCTAGATTTTAGGTCTTAGTCCTAAAGATTAGACAAGGTTCTTTTAAAAGCTTGCAAAGAAAATTAAAGTTTTCATAGTGGTAATGAGGCAGAGAGGGAAAGAATGAATACTAATTCATCGGTTTCTTATTGAATGAGGTAGATTGTTATGTCTCTGGGATGTAGAATTAGATTATACATTTACTAAATGTCAACCATTTATTGGGAGAATTAAGGTGTTCTAAAAATAACCGCTGGCACATCCCATACCAATTCTTTCTTCTAATTGTCAGATGTCAGTATATAGATCATAACTAATATATTCTTTATTATCACAAATACACAAAATAGTTTGATGAAACAAGTCTGATGAGAAAATGGAAGAAAAGTATTTAGGTGGGAAAATGAGGGTTTCCCTTCTCTGTTTTCTAAACTTGCTGTGGCATTATTATTTTCCTTTGGTAGTTAAAAGAGTAACGTAATATAAAATTCTATGGGAGAATGAAGCAGAGGCTGTGGCCCATGGCCATTATAACTCAAAAACTTCTCTGGTGTGAGGCAGTAATTAACTTCCATAGGAAGAATTCTATATTCACTGATCCTTCCCAAACAAATCAATGGTAGGCCACTGTAAGAGACAATGGGAAGAAAAAGGACTTTCAAACCTGACCAACTTAATAAAAACCTTTTGTTTCTCTTTTAAAAGGAATATAAGTCATGTTTTCCATATCTGTAAAGTTCAAGTTGTAATGATTTTCACTTAAAAACTGCATCAAGGGACGCCTGGGTGGCTCAGTGGGTTAAGCCGCTGCCTTCGGCTCACGTCATGATCCCAGGGTCCGGGGATCGAGTCCCGCATGGGCTCCTTGCTCGGCAGGGAGCCTTCTTCTCTCTCCATCTTTGCCTGCCTCTCTGCCTGCTTGTGTGCTTTCTCTCTCTCTCTGACAAATAAATTAAAAAAAAAAAACAACTGCATCAAAAGACTCAGAATTATCTAAATTGGACAAATTTAGATTAATATAAAGAGAATAAATGATACAGGAATCTTAAATAATAGAAAAGTGCTCATCATATATAACTAAATCTCTATTATTTATCTCTAGAGTTTTTTTTTCCTTCTCTTCCAAGGAAATTACCTATTTATTCTTTTTTCCTAGAACAAAAATATCTCATAGTTTGATATCATCATGAAGTGTTCTTGTGGTGGCCATAACCACATTCAGTAGTAATATTTTATAGTTTGGAACTTTCACTTGGGAAAACTGCATCTCTCAGTCACTTCATTGGAAAAACAAAGGCCTTGAACTAGACTTCTATAAGTTAACTTCTCTTCTGTAGGACTACTTCTTTGTATTATGGCGTGTCTTCCATTGTGTTTGCATTACAAAATCCAACCAGCAACAGAAATTAGATTTTCAAATGATTCAGGCTTAAAGAAACTTTATGAATATTGGCAATAAATAGTGAAGTTTCAAGCAACTAAATTATATACTTGGGGATGTGTTATAACCACGTCTCATTTAAGAAGACTAAAATATAATTGGCAAATTTAAGGGACACTATTTTTTTTAAGAGAAAGGATAAAGATAAATGGAAACATTGTTTTTAATAAAGAGAATTCCCTCCTTGCTATGAGTACCCTTCCTCTTACACACACACACAGAGGTAACCACAAAGGGAAACACAAAGAGATAGACACAGAGAGACAAACTGGAGAGTACAAGTTTAATGTACTTAAATTAGCGATCCAATAATTCCAAAACAGAATGCTTTACTTCTGGTTTCAAAATATTTCGAGCTCTATCTATTCCAGTAGTAAGTTATATCTAGAATGGCATTTAGAAACGGTGGGAAGGATATGCTGTTATAATCCATGATGTGTCTTGAATTCCATTGTCACTGCCTATTGCATTCTTGACCTTGGGGAAACTACTTTATAAATATAAACCTCTGCTTTTTCAGTTTCTAAAATGGAACACTAATTCTTGCTTTCCTCTAAGCAGTGCAATTCCACTGGTGTTGACGAGGTCAAACTAATTCTAATATAGCTGACACAGTGCAAGCTACCTAGTTAAATGAAGACATGTATAATATAAAGAGAGCATGTTTAGAAGATCGTTTAAATATGTATTTATAATGTGCATATGCTACTAGCTCATTAGTTACAAAAAACAGAAATGTTGAATTATAGAGAAATCATAATCTGTATAACTTATTTTGCTGCTGCTTTTATTATGAATGATTATGTTATTGATTATCTGAACAATGAGAGTGAAGTAGGAATTGCCAATTTATGCTTTAGCTAAATAAGTGAACAGGTTCACTTGTATCATACAATAACGGTACTGCATAAAAAATATCATGAATGTGGGAACTCCTCTCATCCAGTGCTTGTTCCTGTTTTTGTTTTTACAAAAGTGAACCAACGCAGGCTTGGTTGTCATCTCCCTGATTTTTCTTCTCTGGTAGTGCAGCTAGAACTGTAATCGCTACTGTGGCTGTGTGCTAGATGTTTCTATTCTATGTACCATTGGTATGGGTGGGCAGGTAGGGGACCTCTCCTGGCTGGCTGTCTTATCCATCTCTCCACTTAATGTGTGTTCTGGTCTAGAGGGTTGGTTACACTTACCGTTTGCATGAAGTTGTTTGGAAAGAAATTTAGAAAAGAACTCTGCTCTATGATTCAGTCCAGATTACCTGCAAGGGCTGTGTTTGCTTTCAAAGGCATTCAAATAAGGATAAAATGCTGCTATACTTTCTTTGGTGAAATTTTCTTTGAGAACTTCATGTGTTGGGATTGCTGTGGTTTGATGTAGATTCCATAATCTTATTGCCATTTTATACCATTATAACTTCAGCCTGGTGCCTGTCTTTTAGTTTTTCACCATCATATTTTTTTTAAACAAACAAACAAACAAACCTCTCCATACCTTGTTTCTTAAAATCTTTTATTCCCAGGACTGCTACATAGTCATAAATCTCAGATTTATACTTCTAATTTTAGGAAGGGGCTTGTGGGTCTCTCAAATACTTTAGTTTCTTTTTTTCTTTCATTTTCTCTCTTTCTTTCCTTCTTTTTTTTAAAAAAAGATCTTGTTTATTTATTTGAGAGAGAGAGTGAGAGCACAGCACAAGCAGGGGGAGGGGGCAGAGGGAGAGAGAAAAGGAGAAGCAGACTCCCCACTGAGCAGGGAGCCAATGCAGGGCTGATTCCAGGCCTCTGGGATCATGACTGAGCTGAAACAGCTGCTTAACTGACTGAGCCACCTAGGTGCCCTCAAATACTTTAGTTTCTAATGTTATTTCATTTATATTTCACCAATTTAAGAACTTTTCTGAATGCAATTTTGCTCAGCAGAACTATGGATAAAATAATTATCTATCATATTTTTCCTTGTATAGTCCCAGTTGAACAACAACATTCTATGCCTCTGGAATAACTATTCATAACTCCCTTTTTGACTCTAAATTTTTTCCTAGTTTGTATGAAAAATGATACATTCTCCTAGCTTTAGGGAAAATGAAGATGATTAACCTAATTCCCATTGCCATATGAATGACTACAAAAGTCATACCTCTCCTCCACACAAAGAACTAATAAGACAAAAGGATTATATTTGATATACATATATATATATATGCATATATATATATATTCAAATATATGAATATTTGAATTAAACATGGAACAGAGTTTCTGGAGGAAATGTGAGTAGTAAAACAAAAGCATAGCAGAATATAGGGTAAGATGTATCTGATGTTTAGGGATAAGAAGGTGGATATATGTTCAATGTCAGATTTGTTCCTTGCCCAGAAAAATACTGTTAGAACTCCAGATAATCATAAACATCTGATGTGCCTTATCTTAGTTGAAGCTGTCACTTGTGACGTTTGACACTTTCTCACCCCTGCCTGAGATATCACAGGAAGTACAAAATGAATCATGTTCAGTAGTAAGACTTGCACACTGTTTCTGGGGAAACCTCTCACAATTATTCACATTTTAATTTAACATCCTCCTAAGCAGTATCTCTGACCACCTATTGCTTTAGATAAGTTGTTTGTTATTCACTTTCAGTTTAAGCAGAGTGTTACTTATACTTTTCAGACAAACAGTTCTGATTATAAAAGCAGAAGCTCTATGGATATCAAAGAATAATATACCTAGTTGAATAGCTATGCTTTGTAAGTAGTACACTGACAAGGGCATAAAAGGCATTGAAAGTGGAAATATTTTCCACAAGTAAAGGAAGGTATGTTGCATTATATTGATAAAATGTTCATTTCTCATCCAGAATCCAAATAATGTGAAATGACAAATACACAAACAACTTTTGCCTTCTACTTTTATGGGAAAAAGATAGATAGATGACATAAAAAAGTAGATATCAAATCATTCATTGGGTCTTTTTTATTATCCCTGCAGAAATCATCTGATTTCTCATCATATCTATACTTATACTATAAAATAAGATGTGATATTCAAGAGGATAATCCTATAGCACTGAAATATTTTAAGTATAAAATACCGCTGGGAACCCAAAATGTATAAATTAATACAGGACATATGATTTAGTTAGAATGGCTCCTGATACATCGTAGGAACTCCACAAATGTAATTAAAATTAAAGAGTCCTTCGTTTAGGAATTTATGATCTAATAAAAGGACTTGGGAGAATATACTATACAACAGAATAAACCCAGGGTGATGATATATCTCCTCCCTCAGAGCAGCCCCATTTATAGATTCCATCAAACAGGTGATTGCAAGTCCAGTTTGTTACTCTCTGTTTTGTTTTGATTTGTTTTGTTAGTTGAGACTAATAAATAGCAAAGATTTCTTCTATTCTGGTTAGGTCTAAGTATTATTTCACTTATTCCTTCTCCTCTCAACCCTGTTAAATTAGTTCTTCCTCTTTGTGGATTTATTCAAAACCAAAGAATCCATCTTTGATGACTATAACTTAAACCTGAGGGAATACACTTAATATTACTATAAATACTATTATTTCAAGAGGAACATCACAAATATTGCAAAACAATGGAGCTGCAGTTTGTGATCTGAGTAGAACATCAGAGATTTGTGGAGTCTTCCACTCCTTGGCCCCTGGAGCACAGCAAGTCCAGCCTTACACCCTGGGGTATGGCCTAAAGCAGAAGAGAAGGGTTGTACCCTGGGGGCAGATGGAAGTGGACCTTTACTCCCTAAAATATTGGGAGGAAGATTAGGGAGAAATTTTGTTTTTTCTTTAGGATTGGCAAGCTAGAACTCTTAAAGACCCCTTGTCAGTAAGTTTATCTAAGGCAGTGATGCAGTTATCTTACCAGTTAGAGGGGCTAAGAATGAGGGTGCTGGCAAAGCCAGCTATCAGCACTGTTTCTGTTATCACATTGACTGGCATCCTGAGCTCATAAATGTATTGAGATTAAAACACAATCCAAAGAACAAAATGGCTTTTGGGAAAATGTATCCCTGTTTTATATTTTTGATGAAATACCTTCCCAATGTATCTTTTTTTTAAATTTAATTTTTTTTCAGTGTTCCAAGATTCATTGTTTATTCACCATACCCAATGCTCCATGCAATACGTGCCCTCCTTAATACCCACCACCAGGCTCACCTAACCCCCCTACCTCCTCCCCCTCCCAAACCCTCAGTTTGTTTCTCGGAGTCCACAGTCTCTCATGGTTCGTCTTGGTTGAGTGCAACTAACTGGGGTAAAGTTTAAGATAGATATCTAATACTAGGAGATTAAAACAGCAAATGACAAACTTTTTATTATGTTTATGTCTGACTATGCTAAGATTTAAAAATAGACCTTGCAGGGGGTGCCTGGGTGGCTCAGTGGGTTAAAGCCTCTGCCTTGGACTCAGGTCATGATCCTAGGGTCCTGGGATTGAGCCCCACATCGGGCTCTCTGCTCAGCAGGGAGCCTGCCTCTTCCTCTTTCTCTGCCTGCTTCTCTGTCTACTTGTGATCTCTGTCAAATAAATAAATAAAATCTTTAAAAAAAAAATAGACCTTGCAGCATACACACTAGTTTAACATCTATAGGCTAACAGTATAAAAGCCTTTAGCTGGTGCTAAAAGTTCCTTAAATTAACTGTTGGCTCGAAGCCTTGGGGAGAATTCAATTGACAAGCATTTATCCTATACCTAGTATACATTATAATGGTGTCCTTAAAGAATCTGCAGCCCATTTGGGACGCAAAGTGTAAATGCATGAACAAGAAGAAAACAATTCAAGGCTTCATTTAGTATGAAGCTGACTTCAATTTTAATTTCAATTGTGAAAATAATTTATGGAAAGAAAGAGGGTTAGCCATCAAAGAAGGCTTTATCGATAATGGAAGGTTTTAGTTGTCTTGAAGTTGAAGAGATCTTGAAGAATGAAGAAGTTTTATAAATAGGAGATAATTAAAGAGAGGTTTTCAGGTGAGAATCACAGCATTTTTCTTCTTTTTTGTCTTTTTATTATTATTTAAAAAAATATTACTCTCAAATATTCTCTACACCCAACATAGGGTGCAAACTCACAACCTTGAGATCAAGAGTTACATGCATCACCGTCTGAGCCAACCAGGCATCCTGGGCATCACAGCATTTCAAAGATTGGGGCAGGACTAATCATTAAGTGATGGGTTAATGGTTTGGGAACAAAAAGATTTTTGCAAGAAGAGGGCAAATGAAGGAAACTTCTGATTTTTCAAGTTGCCTTTAGAAATCTCTGATGAATTTATCAGTATAAATACTTGAATTAATATTTGTGATAGTATTTATACTTTTTTTTCCCTTTTACCTGTTTTGAGAATGAAACACAAGTGATGTGGAAAAAGAAAAGAACAAGCAGTTTCACTGAGTTGACTGGTAGTATTGGTTAGGCGTGTTGGGATAGGTTTTGGTCTCATAATAAATGTGAACAAATACTACTACTGCATGACCTATAGACCGATCAGGTCTTATCACACTCATCCACTGTTGAAAGAAAGCTTTCTAAATTCTAACGTTTCTCTTCAGACTTTCTGCTTTAGTTAAGTGTGCGATTTTTCTCAAGTATCAAATCTAAAACAAAGATAAAGAAGCTTCAAAATAAAGGCTATAAAATATTTCAACTAAGAACTCTTAAAATTGAATGAAATCTTGCCAGATACCTTCATCTATAAAACAGATAAGCTGTAGTAGTTCTTTTAGACGAGAGGATAATCTTTGCCTGGTGTTGGATTAAGTGCTTTACACACATTTTTATTTGTTGTCTAAAATAACACTCACAAACCACTATGAAGTAAGGATTATCATCGTGTTTTTTCCTGTGAGGAAAAAGATCCCATATCCACTAAGTGGCAAATCCCAGATATATACTCAAATTTATTTAATGTAAAAGCTTACATTTTCAACCACTGTCTGAGTTTCTCTCCCATAAGGGAGCTCCTATAGATTAAGCCATAACTGAAAATAAGGAAATGCATGCCAGCCATGATCTTTTTTCACAAGAGACGTTTTGTCATTTTGGGGAGAATCCAGAAGGACTATATGAAGCACAATTTGGAAATCATGAGTTGGGCTATTTTGTATTATGCAATGATGTGATGTTGTCTCAGACATCTAGTATTTAATTCCAAATAGTTATACTATTCCCTTAAGTGTAATTTTGATACTAACAAGAGAATCCAAATCTAACCTTAATTTAGAAGAATTTAAAATAAAATTACTTCAAGAGCTACTACTTATTAAATACATATTGATTTTATTAATCATGCTAGAATATTCTAATTGGTTTGTTAGAATTCAGTGTATAATCCCAGTTAAATATAATAAAGGCTTCATTAAACCCCATAAACAACTGATTAAAAGGCTATGATGTAGGCAAAACACAAGATTTGGTACTAAAACGACTCAACATCAAAACTTGATGAAGAACGGCACCTGGGTGGCTCAGTTCTTAAGCCTCTGCCTTTGGCTCAGGTCATGATCCCAGGACCCTGGAATGGAGCTCTGCATTGGCCTTCCTGCTCTGCGGGAAGCCTGCTTCTCCCTCCCCCACTCACCCTGCTTGTATTCCCTCTCTCCCTATCTCTGTCAAATAAATAAATAAAATCTTAAAAAAAAAAACTTGATGAAGATATTTTGTTGGGAAATGGCTTCAAATAAAATTCATGATATCCAGACACCATCTTTATATTTCCTGCCTTAACCTTCACTGTTTCTACATATAAATGCATTCCTATAAGTGATCTACACTCACTTCCATATACCTTATTATTATCATTATTATTATTATTTTTTTTTTTTTCAGAAGGATCAGGGTCTCTCTTTGCTGTAACACAGTTTTGTTCTTACTCTTACTTTGAGCAGGTGTCTGAAACAGGAAAATGTAGAGTTGTAAGGATTAGGACTCTTGGACAGGATGAGAAGAGTTTAAAGGAAACTTCACTGAGTAAAGGCAGACATCAAAAAAAGGGAATTCTGTTGACTTTGTCATTTTGGAAATGTTACAAGTGAAAATAATAGTGCAAATAGCATATATACATTTAAATTTGATGCTAACCACAGTAAGGAAAAGTAAAAAGAAACAGATGATATTAATTTTAATAATATTATTTTACCATAGATATCCAAAATGTTATCATTTCAACATGTAATCAATATTAAAGATATTAGTGAGAGTTATTTTACATTGTTTTGCATTATTAGACATTCTTCTTTTTTTCATAAGTTGCCTTCAAAATCTTACACTAATAACACTTCTCAATTTGGGTACTAAATTTTCAACAGTTAAAGTGTGTTTAGAATTATGTTTAATGGGAAAATATTGCATAACATTTAAGCTTTTAAATGCAGATTAAAACTAATTAAATTAGAATTTTAGATCTTGAGCTTCAGTAGCCACATTGGGAGTGCTAAATACGTGCCCTTGGCAAGTGACTACAGTAAAGCTCTAGGCTTGGCTCTCCTGTCTTTACCTATATTTTCCATAACACTTTTATTAGAAAATATCTATTTTGGGGGGATCTCCAGGGCTTCCCAAGCCATAATATTTAGATGTGTACATTATTCTATAAATGGAGGAAGAGAGTGTAGCAAAAATGAGTAATTTTACAGTTGAACATAATCTGCTGGAGAATACATACATGGCTCAGCAGATCATTTTTTAATTACAAAGCATCTTCTATTAAGACATAAGAATTTATAGAAGATCCTTTAAGACATATTAAAAATAGATTACTGCAATCATTGCCCAATAAAAAAAATGGAATTTCTAGCTGGGAGATTTTATGGTATACCTGGAATATTCATGAAAAGTTAGACCTGTGTAGAACACAGCAGGGATGTGGGTGGGCCATGAGCATCATGAGTACATTAGACATAGGACAGAATGGCATGACACAGAAGAAGATACGTGCACTTAAGTAGAGCAAAAATAAACTGCAAATGTAAATTTTAGCTTCCTGGAAATTTAAGCCCAGGGCTTATTGTGCATTCTGGCTATTTTTGCAGCTGATGAAGTCAACACAATGGATTGTAATGAGATAGGTAAAATTCTGTCTGCAGTGCAAGTACCTATTCAATAAATGTCCAGTCCAGACAGATGAGGTGCAAAGCCAAGATGTGCCAGGTCACCAGCTTCCATGAGGTCTGATGGATGTTGCCATGTGAACAGCACTCCGTCAGAATATACTTGGCTGAGGTCAGTGACTGTTTCCTATGAATAAAACACAAAGTGTAGAGATATATTTTGGAGCTAACCCCAGGAAAGACTACTGAAGAGAACTTGCACCACTAAATGCTTTGTTAATGGGTGTCAACGTGGATTTGATGAATTTGAGGGTATTTTAGAGCACACCTGCAGCAGATGGCTTGTGCTTTTCAGCTGCTCTTATGATTTAGCTACAAGGATTTTAAATCCCAGCTGTCAGCCCATAAGCAGTGACCGTGAATGTTAAGATTCACAAGCAGCCTTGCCAGTGGCAAGAACACACTTGGTGGGGTCATCCTGGTATGGGGAAAGTGACTCAGCTAACCTCTTTGCTTTGGGTTACTTAAAGATGTCAGAAGAAATTGTGAAAAGGAGGGCAACTTTATCCATTTCATGGTACTGCCAGAGCTATGTATAGATCTTCTCTCCTTCTGAGATTAGAATTTTTGCAAAATAAATCGGTAGATCACTTTGATATAGCTACTAAAGTAATACTATTTTTAATCCTTTGTATTTGCATAAGCCTTTGTCAGTCACAAAATATTTTTACATCCATCTCTCCTTTTATCACTAAAATACCTATGAGTAGTAAACAGGACAAAGTGCTATTATTTCTCTTTAGAACTGGAGAAACCGAGGCTCAGGGAGGTGTTAGATCATGTTTGTGCATGTGTGTTTTTGATGACATCCAAAATGACATCTTGAGTAAAATCACAAGGGTGATCAAACTAAAAAAAAACAAAACACAAAACCATCTGGATCAACAAACATAATACTGAAGAAATTTCTCTCATGTAGATGTCTGGTGTTTATTTTCTTTACTTGAGACTTCTAATATAGTGCTATGAAAAATAACTTAAAGGTGATCCCTAGAATGAGGAAGAGCAGACCCCTACCCCTCCAAAAGTGGATCATACTATTTGAGGTAGAATTGTCATCAAGGCATCTGTCGTTTCTTAGTAACAGAATCAATGATTTTAAGCTGACCTATGGTCATCCTGAAAAAGACCATATTTCTTATCTTTCATTATACTAAGTTCTGGCAAAAGTATTGTAAGCAACTTCTAGAGAATGTCCTTGGTGGGAATATATTAGTCCGTAAACGGAAGTAATTCTATTTCTTCCAAGCATTGAATAAATTAATATAGAGAATTAGGAGCTTACCCAATTACCGGAAGAGCAAGGGAAGCAAATGTCAGGGAAACTACTAGTGATTTTCTTAGCTTGAAGTAACAAATTGGACGGTTCTTAAGAGTTTGCTAGAGATATGCTGAAATTGTGAAGACTCTGGAAAACTCCCACCAATTATCTCTGTCAGCAGTAGCAAAGTGACTTGTTCATAGGACTCACTGGGAAGCAGCTATGAGTCACAAACTCGACAAAATATCTGGCTATAATTGCCTCCAGAGATTATGATTTTTACTTTTTTTCATCCTCTGAATCTCAACTAAGTGCCTTTCATTGGAAAACTGTAACCTCAAACTACTGAGAAAAGGATTTGGGGAAATGTAATGCTAACTTCTCTTTTGTTTTGCAAGAAAACCTTAGAATAAGGTTGTGGTGCTCTTGGCTTGTCAACAGACAGTCCAACATAGCTCACCTCTTTACTCAACTCAGCATCCATAAATGGCATTTAATTCATACTTAACTTCCAAGGAAAGACCATGACAGCACCGCCCTCTACCTACTACAGTGTAACTCCTCTTATATACATGGTGGCATGCAAAGCCCCATATGTCATTAATCTACCTTGAGATTATGTTTGTTGCTTTTATTATTTTTTTTAGTCACTCACTTTTTCTTTGGTGATACTATAACTGAAGTATTGAATTACAAAGTTAACTATTATTAATACACCTCATATCCAGTAGAAAGGGAATGTGAAAAGAAAAATGGAATCAGTTAAGTATATAAATATGTACATGTCAAGGTCAGAAGTAAAATATGCACAGCTGCTAGTGTCCTGTAATCACAGAGTTGTAGGTTGTTTTTAAAACTTCATTCTTGACCATTGTTTCCTTGGCCATAAGTTATTATCTCAGCTGGTCTTGGTTCTTTATGAGGATCTAAACCTTATCTATTGAAATGTTTGTGGTATTTATCATCCTGCAAATACTTCATTGTCATAGCTTTTTATTAATTGTGCTGAGTGGTTCTCTTATAATTTTAGGCTCTAGATATACCTTTCTATTATCCCATTATCCCAGTGGTAATTCTATTTCCTCTTGAAAACCAGGAACAATTACCCTGGCCAGAACAGTAATTCCTTTATTTTCCTGTAGATATAGAGGCATGAGGAATACAAAGTGACCTAGTAGAAATTTCAACATCCATTTCAAAGAAACTTGTTTAATCCTTTGGTAGAAAAATTCCTCTTTGGAGAACTTAAATTTCCAAAACCAGCAGAGTCATAGGGAGATGAAACAACTATTTTTCTAGTTCATCATTAAGGATACTAGCAGAGCAGTAAATTCCATTTCGACCTTTGATTCCCAGATTCAAGTTTCCTTACCAAGGGAGAAAGACCATGATCTACCGGCTACTGTTTTCAGAGCATATAGGTGTTATCAACTGACAGTGCCATTCAGTCTTCATTTCCTAGGCGGCAAGTCCAAAGTCATCTAACATATTATTACTTTAGCTTCTCTTTTGTCACTTCCATTCCAATATAATGCTAACTTCTACATCAATGCTAATTTTTTGGGTATTTTTAAAAATTTAGTCCTCCATTATGTTCTCTAAAAAACCCATAGGAAATCCATTTTTAAATTTCTAGATTAAAACTTCATATCAACTATATAGTAGGCCTGTGTTATTAGTGTGGTGAGGGGCACAAGAAGGGCATTATTATCACTTAGAAAATGTTCAAACGTGTGCATTCCTAAGTAGTAAATTTCCCTCTGTGGCCTGGAAAGTTTAGGAAAAACGGCATGGAGTAGCATGCATGGATATATATCAACCCCACTGAGAGAGGAGTAACAGAAAAAGAAGAAGTAAGAGCAGATGGGCATAACATGAAAATTCTCCTGATCTTCACTGGGATATCAATCATCACCCTCACTTAAGAGACATGGACACAGCATTTATTGCTCTGTTACTTCATCTTGTTATCCATGTCTACATGCTCATGATTTTGGAATCATATTTGTGTCCAAATCTATAGCTGACATTTTCTTTGAGAAAGTGTTTTCATTTGTTCCTAGACACATGTAACCCTTTATTATGTACTTCTAATTACTTCATAGGTTATTATGAAGATACTATGACTTAATACTCTAGTATGGCAGTCATAGCATGCTTTGTGTGGTGGCTATCACACGGTACTAGTAATTGCTGGTTGAAATGTTGCTAATAGTATAGGCTCTACCTTTCTATACTATTATCAGAAAATCTGGGCATTCCAAAAACATATATTTAATACACATTTAAAGTTCTATCTTTCTACTCTACCTTTTTACATAGAGGCCAGTTACCTGCCTATGCAAGTATTTGCGTGGACATAAGTTGAAGTTAGCAGTTTTTAGGTGTAAATGCTAATGTTTGGGTCATGTTGCTTCTAAGGGTGATGAACAGAATACATTTTCCTTGTAATCATGTTTTTCTCATTTTGTTTTCTAAATAGTGTATTTGCAAATATATCTGAAATAAGAAAAGTCAGAACTGAGAGTCTTAGAATAACCTGCTTCAAGCCCAGCTACACTAAATTGACATAGTAATAGTTAACATTATTCTTATCTGTATTGGGCACTGTTCAGATCATTTTAATAAATTTTCTCAGTTTATACTCAGATTACCCATAAAAGATAGGTAATAATGTTATTTCCATTTTACAAATGAGAAAACTAACGCACAAAGGGGTTATATCAATTAGTTTATGTTGTATTAGATCACCTCCAGATTTACTGCTTTATTACAATACCCATTTATTTAGTTCACGATTCTCTAGGTCAGCAAATTGGTCAGGACTCATTTGGGAAATTCTTTTGTCATGGCTGGGCACTCTTATGCTTCTGTGGTTAGTTACACATTAGATAAAATATAAATATTTTAGGAGGTTCTGCCTCTGGGCATTGGGTAAATGTTGGCTGGGATGACAGTGGTGATAGGGTCATATGTCTCATCAGCTAGCAGACTCCTCAGGGCTTATCTACATGCTTGCTTGGTAAACTGAAAGAGTGAAAGAGAGCAAGGCCTAGTCATAACATAGTCATAACACTGTCCAAGATTCAAGGGATGAGGTAGCATACTCCATACTTGACAGGAGGAGATAAAAGTTTCATTGTAATAGGATGTGGATCGTGGGCCAAGTTTGCTGTCTAGCATTTAAAGTAGACGGGGCAGAGGAGGGAGAGTATGAGAGTGTGAAGGATAGGGGAGAGAGAGAGTTGAGAAGGAAGAAAGATGGAGAGAGGGAGAGAATATCTAAGTTTATTGGGGATTCTTTTATCTATTAAACTCAATTAATTGAATGACCACTCATGATATTCTTTCAAAGTTAGAGTGAAACAAATATTAGCATTGGTGTTCTAAAGGCTTCCTTATCCTGAAACTCTGTATTTGTCTTCAGATGCAGAAAGCACTGTTGCAAAGCATCTACAAATTAGATGCTTTGAAAATTTTGAAAGGCTTTTACTTGGTGTGATGTTCAAAGTGGCAAACAGAGGTCAAAAAACTTTTCTCTGAAAATTCATTACCTGTAATGGCTTTGAGCCAACTCTTACTTGTCTTAAATTACTCATCATATAGCAGATGGAGAAAAATTGCTTTGTGATTGTATACTAAGATTGTGTCATCTTACTCTAAAATTAAACATCTTACTCTAAAGAATGTCTCTCTTACTCTCAATTAAAGAATTGAGATACAAGATAAAAATACATGCTTTTCTGTCCTTATGTAAGACATAAACAGATACACATAATACCATATAAATCATACCATAATACCATATAAACTGGGAATTTGGGGGAAGATTTCTTTGGAGCATGAGGTTTTAAAAGATGGATGTTAATAATTTAATATTAACTTAATAATTTAATAATCATACAATGATGGGGATTGGAAAGGTGATGTAGAAATAGTACAGAGACAGCAACTAAGAGATTATTAGATTGTAATTTCACTTATCTATGGATAAGAAATACTAGAAGTTGATACAAGAGCAATAGCAGGAAGAAGGGAAAGGAGGAGGAACATTAGAAAGGTATAATTGGTAGATTTATAGAAATTAGTGACTAGTTTGACATTAGGACCAAGAAAAGAGGATGACTTGAGGATAACTTCCAGATAATTCCCTTGGACGTATAAAAGTATATATCTAGATTTTATGTGAATATACTACAAATGTACTACATAGAAAGGGGGCAGAGGAGGAGAGTTTCCCATAGATATCAGTATAGAGAATACTTTTGTATAAGTTAGCTCACTGCAGCATCAGAATTTTTAATAACAATATTATAAAATATAGATATCAGTCTATATAGAAATAAAGATCTAGACATAATAAAGATATATGTCTAAAATAGATTTGTAACCTTTAGTTTTTTAAAGATATTTTGCAAACATTTTCATAAGTATTTGTAGGCTATAGATTTGTAAACCCACTTGGCTTATGTTAAAAGCATTTCCCATTCCACTGCATATTATAAAAGATGCATTTTATAATGGCCACATACTATTCTGTCACAAGATGCTATTAAACTTTATTTTATTCATTCCCTCATGTTAATTATAATTTGAGGACTTGTATTTAAATCGTTTACCACACTATCATCTAAGCAAAGGATGACTTATTAGTGGCATTTGCCCTCACCATGATTTTCTCTACAGAGGAGGATAGTCATTTTATCATTTGCTCTGAAGCTCTTAGAGTGTGCCTCACCTCATGCACAGTAAAAACACTAGCTCCATCTTTTCTGACGCTGACAGGGAGGACTTCTCCCCTCTCAGTGGTAAGATCTAGTCTTAGAGGAGAGAGATTACATAATATTTTATTTCTCCCTTTCGAGTCAACCTGTTGTAGGAAATGGACTCCCTCATGGACTCTGAGGTGTCACAAAGGTAACTGGGACCTTTAACTGGGAGTTAAAAGATGCCTATACCAGTTGTCCTCACAGGTGACTACAATGTGACTTTTACCAGGTCATGTTTATCAACATGTTTACTGTGTATTTATTTCATTTAACTAATACATATTGCATTTCCACAGATGTACTAGAAGAGATAAAAATGACCTTTCACATCTTCTTTGTAAAAAGAAGAGAAGTAAATATTACATTACACTGAAGGTCAAGGTAACAAAGTCCAGGATGGATGTGGCCCAGAAGTAAATTTTATATATATATATACTTTATAAATATACTTATACATATAAGTAAATTATATATATACGTTTCTATATAAATGTATATTAGCATATGTATTATGCATACACATTTATAGGTTTGTGTAAACATACACATATTATTTTAAGAGTATTATATATGCATGTAAGTAACATATATATATATTTTTTTATGTGTAAATTTGGCTCACTTTATTTTTTATTTTTTAATTTTATTTAAGCTTTTTAAAATTTAAACATATAATGTAACCCCACCACCCTCTCCCAACCCCTCTCCCCCCCACCCCCCTCAGTTTGTTTTATGACATTAAGAGTCTCTTTTGGTTTGTCTCCCTCCCGATCCCATCTTGTTTCATTTTTTCTTTTCCTACCACCTTAACCCCCACCCCCGTTGCATCTCCACTTCCTCATATCAGGGAGATCATGTGATAGTTGTCTTTCTCCAGTCGACTTATTTCGCTAAGCATAATACGCTCTAGTTCCATCCATGTCGTCGCAAATGGTAAGATTTCATTTCTTTTCGTGGCTGCATAGTATTCCATTGTATATATATACTACCTCTTCTTTATCCATTCATCTGTTGATGGACATCTAGGTTCTTTCCATAACTTGGCTATTGTGGACATTGCTGCTATAAACATTCGGGTATACGTGCCCCTTTGGATCACTGCGTTTGTATCTTTAGGGTAAATACCCAGTAGTGCAATTGCTGGGTCATAAGGTAGCTCTATTTTCAATTTTTTGAGGAACCTCCATGCTGTTTTCCAGAGTGGTTGCACCAGCTTGCACTCCCACCAACAGTGTAGGAGGGTTCCCCTTTCTCCACATCCTCGCCAGCATCTGTCATTTTCTGACTTGTTCATTTTAGCCATTCTGACTGGTGTGAGGTGGTATCTCATTGTGGTTTTGATTTGTATTTCCCTGATGCCCAGTGATGTGGAGCACTTTTTCATGTGTCTGTTGGCCATCTGGATGTCTTCTTTGCAGAAATGTCTGTTCATGTCCTCTGCCCATTTCTTGATTGGATTCTTTGTTCTTTGGGTGTTGAGTTTGCTAAGCTCTTTATAGATTTTGGATACTAGCCCTTTATCTGATATGTCGTTTGCAAATATCTTCTCCCACTCTGTCAGTTGTCTTTTGGTTTTGTTGACTGTTTCCTTTGCTGTGCAAAAGCTTTTGATCTTGATGAAGTCCCAATAGTTCATTTTTTCCCTTGCTTCCCTTGCCTTTGGCGTTGTTCCTAGGAAGAAGTTGCTGCGGCTGAGGTCGAAGAGGTTGCTGCCTGTGTTCTCCTCAAGGATTTTGATGGATTCCTTTCTCACGTTGAGATCCTTCATCCATTTTGAGTCTATTTTCGTGTGTGGTGTAAGGAAATGGTCCAATTTCATTTTTCTGCATGTGGCTGTCCAATTTTCCCAACACCATTTGTTGAAGAGGCTGTCTTTTTTCCATTGGATGTTCTTTCCTGCTTTATCGAAGATTAGTTGACCATAGAGTTGAGGGTCTATTTCTGGGCTCTCTATTCTGTTCCATTGATCTATGTGTCTGTTTTTGTGCCAGTACCATACTGTCTTAATGATGACAGCTTTGTAGTAGAGCTTGAAGTCGGGAATTGTGATGCCACCAACTTTGGCTTTCTTTTTCAATATTCCTTTGGCTATTCGAGGTCTTTTTTGGTTCCATATAAATTTTAGGATTATTTGTTCCATTTCTTTGAAAAAATTGGATGGGATTTTGATAGGCATTGCATTAAATGTGTAGATAGCTTTAGGTAGCATAGACATTTTCACAATATTTATTCTTCCAATCCATGAGCATGGAACATTTTTCCATTTCTTTGTGTCTTCCTCAATTTCTTTCATGAGTACTTTATAGTTCTCTGAGTATAGATTCTTTGCCTCTTTGGTTAGGTTTATTCCTAGGTATCTTATGGTTTTGGGTGTAATTGTAAATGGGATTGACTCCTTAATTTCTCTTTCTTCTGTCTTGTTGTTGGTGTAAAGAAATGCAACTGATTTCTGTGCATTGATTTTATATCCTGACACTTTACTGAATTCCTGTACAAGCTCTAGCAGTTTTGGAGTGGAGCCTTTTGGGTTTTCCACATATAGTATCATATCATCTGCAAAGAGCGATAGTTTGACTTCTTCTTTGCCGATTTGGATGCCTTTAATTTCTTTTTGTTGTCTGATTGCTGAGGCTAGGACTTCTAGTACTATGTTGAATAGCAGTGGTGATAGTGGACATCCCTGCCGTGTTCCTGACCTTAACGGAAAAGCTCTCAGTTTTTCTCCATTGAGAATGATACTTGCCGTGGGTTTTTCATAGATGGCTTTGATAATATTGAGGTATGTGCCTTCTATCCCTACACTTTGAAGAGTTTTGATTAGGAAGGGATGTTGCACTTTATCAAATGCTTTTTCAGCATCTATTGAGAGTATCATATGGTTCTTGTTCTTTCTTTTGTTAATGTACTGTATCACATTGATTGATTTGCGGATGTTGAACCAACCCTGCTGCCCTGGAATAAATCCCACTTGGTCGTGGTGAATAATCCTTTTAATGTACTGTTGGATCCTATTGGCTAGTATTTTGGTGAGAATTTTCGCATCTGTGTTCATCAAGGATATTGGTCTGTAATTCTCTTTTTTGATGGGATCCTTGTCTGGTTTGGGGATCAAGGTGATGCTGGCCTCATAAAATGAGTTTGGAAGTTTTCCTTCCATTTCTATTTTTTGGAACAGTTTCAGGAGAATAGGAATTAATTCTTCTTTAAATGTTTGGTAGAATTCCCCTGGGAAGCCATCTGGCCCTGGGCTTTTGTTTGTTTGGAGATTTTGGATGACTGTTTCAATCTCCTTCCTGGTGATGGGCCTATTCAGGTTTTCTATTTCTTCCTGGTTCAGTTTTGGCAGTTTATATGTCTCTAGGAAAGCATCCATTTCTTCCAGATTGTCGAATTTGTTGGCATAGAGTTGTTCATAATATGTTCTTATGATTGTTTGTATTTCTTTGGTGTTGGTTGTGATCTCTCCTCTTTCATTCATGATTTTATTTATTTGGGTCCTTTCTCTTTTCTTTTGGATAAGTCTGGCCAGGGGTTTATCAATCTTATTAATTCTTTCAAAGAACCAGCTCCTAGTTTCATTGATTTGTTCTATTGTTTTTTTGGTTTCTATTTCATTGATTTCTGCTCTGATCTTTATTATTTCTCTTCTCCTGCTGGGTTTAGGCTTCCTTTGTTGTTCTTTCTCGAGCTCCTTTAGGTGTAGGGTTAGGTTGTGTATTTGAGACCTTTCCTATTTCTTGAGATAGGCTTGTATCGCTACATATTTTCCTCGCAGGACTGCCTTTGCTGTGTCCCACAGATTTTGGACCATTGTGTTTTCATTATCATTTGTTTCCAGAGTGTTTTTCAATTCTTCTTTAATTTCCTGGTTGACCCATTCATTCTTTAGAAGGATGCTGTTGAGTCTCCATGTATTTGTGCTCTTTCCAAATTTCCTCTTGTGATTGAGTTCTAGCTTCAGAGCATTGTGGTCTGAAAATATGCAGGGAATGATCCCAATCTTTTGATACCTGTTGAGACCTGATTTATGACCCAGGATGTGATCTATTCTGGAGAATGTTCCATGGGCACTAGAGAAGAACGTGTATTCTGTTGCTTTGGGGTAGAATGTTCTGATTATATCTGTGATGTCCATCTGGTCCAGTGTGTCATTTAAGACCTTTATTTCCTTGTTGATCTTTTGCTTGGATGATCTGTCCATTTCAGTGAGGGGTGTGTTAAAGTCTCCAACGATTATTGTATTCTTGTCGATGTGTTTCTTTGATTTTGTTATTAATTGGTTTATATAGTTGGCTGCTCCCATGTTAGGGGCATAGATATTTAAAATTGATAGATCTTCTTGTTGGACAGACCCTTTGAGTATAATATAGTGTCCTTCCTCATCTCTTATTATAGTCTTTGGCTTAAAATCTAATTGATCTGATATAAGGATTGCCACCCCAGCTTTCTTCTGATGTCCATTAGCATGGTAAATGGTTTTCCACCCCCTCACTTTCAATCTGGAGGTGTCTTCAGGTCTAAAATGAGTTTCTTGTAGGCAGCATATGGATGGGTTTTGTTTTTTTTTTTTATCCATTCTGAAACCCTGTGTCTTTTGATTGGGGCATTTAGCCCATTTAAGTTCAGCGTAACTATTGAGAGGTATGAATTTAGTGCCATTGTATTGCCTGCAAGGTGATTGTTACTGTATATTGTCTCTGTTCCTTTCTGATAATACTTTTAGGGTCTCTCTTTGCTTAGAGAACCCCTTTCAATATTTCCTGTAGAGCTGGTTTGGTGTTTACAAACTCTTTCAGTTTTTGTTTGTCCTGGAAGCTTTTTATCTCTCCTTCTATTTTCAATGATAACCTAGCTGGATAAAGTATTCTTGGCTGCATGTTTTTCTCGTTTAGTGCTCTGAATATATCATGCCAGTTCTTTCTGGCCTGCCAGGTCTCTGTGGATAAGTCTCCTGCCAATCTAATATTTTTACCATTGTACGTTACAGACTTCTTGTCCCGTGCTGCTTTCAGGATTTTCTCTTTGTCGCTAAGACTTGTAAATTTTACTATTAGATGGCGGGGTGTGGGTCAATTCCTATTGATTTTGAGGGGTGTTCTCTGCACCTCCTGGATTTTGATGCTTGTTCCCCTTGCTATATTAGGGAAATTCTCTACAATAATCCTCTCCAGTATACCTTCTGCTCCTATTTTTCTTTCTTCTTCTTCTGGAATCCCAATTATTCTAATGTTGTTTCGTCTTATGACATCACTTATCTCTCAAATTCTCCCCTCGTGGTCCAGTAGTTGTTTGTCTCTCTTTTGCTCAGCTTCTTTATTCTCTGTCATTTGGTCTTCTATATCACTAATTCTGTCTTCGGCCTCATTTATCCTAACAGTAAGAGCCTCCATTTTTCATTGCACCTCATTAATAGCTTTTTTTATTTCAACTTGATTAGACTTTAGTTCTTTTATTTCTCCATAAAGGGCTTTTATTTCTCCTGACAGGGTTTCTCTAATATCTTCCATGCCTTTTTTGAGCCCGGCTAGAACCTTGAGAATCGTCGTCTTGAATTCCAGATCTGACATATTACTAATGTCTGTATTGATTAGCTCCTTAGCCTTCTGTCCTGCCTCCTGTTCTTTTTTTGTGGTGAGTTTTTCCGCCTTGTCATTTTGTCCAGATAAGAATCCGCTGTTCTCCTTGTTAAGTGAACTTGGTCTTGGGTGGATTTCTTGTTGATCTTCTGGGGGAGGGGCCTTTTGTAGTGATTCTCAAGTGTCTTTGCCCCAGGCGGAATTGCACCACCCTTACCAGGGGCCAGGCTAAGTAATCCTCTCAGGTTCGCTTTTGGGAGCTTTTGTTCCCTGAACACTTTCCGTAGAGTTCCTGAGGACGGGAATGAAAATGGCAGCCTCCCAATCTCCAGTTCGGAGGAGCCGAGAGCTAGGGGCCCCAGTCTTCAATGCGCCTTCAGAGAAAAGCGTTTAATCACTCCCATCTCCCCAGCTTCCGGCTGCGCTCAGAGAAAATCGTGCGTCATCAGTCCCGTCTCGCTGGCTTCTGGGAGCGCTCCGAGCTCACCCAGCCTGTGACCAAGCATCTCTGTCTCTGGCAGAGTCCCACCTGGAGTCTCTGAACCCCGTAGATCCCTGAGCTCTCCAGGGTTGGAGTCTCCCCGTATCTTGTGGGGACCCCTCGCACAGAGCACCGGCCCGTGTCACAGACCACAGCTCTAGGAAACCTCGGCTCTGTCTCCACAGCCGGCTTCCCCGCTCTAATACCTGTGAGTTCTGTGACACTCAGACACCCCCGATCGTTCTGTGACCCCGGGGGACCTGAGTCCACGCTGTCCCCGTGAGGTCTTCACCCCAGTTTAGCCTCTGGAGCAATGTCCCTCCGTGAAGCAGACTTTTAAAAGTCCTGATTTTGTGCTCCGCCGCTTGCCGGGAGCCGGCCCCTCCCCCTGGGGTCTATCTTCCCATCGCGTTAGATTCACTCCTCCGCTGGTCCTACCTTTTAGAAAGTGGTCGATTTTTTGTTTCTAGAATTGTTGTTTTTCTTCTCTTCAATCTCCTGTTGGATTTGTAGGTGTTCGGAATGGTTTGATAGGCTATCTAGCTGATCTCCTGCTGGCTGATGTCATCTCAGCCTGCTACTTCTCCGCCATCTTGACTCCTCCCCCCGGTAACATATATATATTTACACACACATACAAGCAATCTACATATAGACAGAGGGAGTCAATGTTACTTCCATTTTGTAAAATATTTGAATTGCTTTCCATCATTTAAAGATAAGAAGATTTCACATAAATATCTGGATTTCTTATTTTCCTAAAATTCAGTAAAATCGAGAAATCCTGTTCCTGAGTCTAAACATTACATTTCTGTATTCCTGCATGGCAACAGTTGGGTTGACCTGAGTGGCTAATGGGTTTCTAGAAATTGTTCAGTTGTCCTTTGTAGATATATCGTTCTCATGAGCTCTCCAGTTGTTACAATAGGATAATTCACAAATTTTTACCTTATTTGCCTGGTTTCTGTACATATTTAAGTTTGAAAATTCTACTTCATGCTGTATATTATAAAAAAGTTCATTTCAGTTCAGAGAATCCGTTTCGTTGGACATCATCTTCATAGATGTAACTATAGGAAACCAAGACAATTGACTATTTCAGCTACTTCAGTCAAAACCTTTTCAATTTAGAGAAAAGTCAGCAAAATTGATAGTCTAAACCTGAGCAAATGTTTGAATGGGATAAACTATTTCTGTCAAAGCAATATGCCTAGTAACTCTGTATGGATACAACCTATATTTTTATAGATACAGGGGATATTTTACTTTTGTCAGTTCTTGCCCATCACAAAGAGTGATGATTTATGTTTGAAGTATGCTATACACAGACTATTATCTCAATTTTATGTTGGTTGACATTCTTGCCACCTATTCCATTTTCAATTTCTTAGAGAAACTAATGTCCGAGGTCTTGTTCAGATGTATCACAGATTTTAAAATCATCTATGGCCAATATAATATAGTAACTATAAAATGCTGTGTTTGTAGAATGCACATTGATTCCAAATTTCTTCCCCTTATGTGATTAGTTCTCAGGTTTCTCACTAGGAATTTGTGATTTAAATTATGTATGACCATAGAAAATTCTCTTCAAAGATTATTCCCAGTAAATACAAGTTTCTCAGGTTGATTCTTCTGTTTCTAAGAAAATAACAGCCCATTACCTAGAAGACGAATTAGTCTGACTGATGATGGCTGACTACACTGCATTGCAAATTCAAGTGTGTTTACCCTTTATCATAGCTGAGGCCATTTATATTAATAACGAAGTCATTGATAAGGGAATCAAGGGTACACATTTGGCCTTCCATGTCATTAAATCAACATCAACAATTCCTTATAATTTCCATAATAAAAGTGAAAATTCCAGTCAATGTTTTACTATACTGAACTTCTTATATTGTCAAACTTTTATCCCCAAGGATTACAATTTATAAAAGTATTTTTTTTTCTTTTTATCTAAATCCTAGGTTAAGGGGCACCTGGGTAGCTCAGTCATTAAGCCTTCAGCTCAGGTCATAATCCAAAGGTCCTAGAATTGAGCCCCACATCAGTCTCCCTGCTCACTGCGGAGTCTGGTTCTCCCTCTCCCACTCCCCTTGTTTGTGTTTCTTATTGTCTTTCTCTCTGTCAGATAAATAAATACAATCTTAAAAGAATTCTAAAAAAAATCCTAAGTTAAATTATATCTTTAATGGAAATAGTATATTTTATAATGATATGTAGTGTTAAGTTTTTCTCGGTATTATATTATAATTTTATAATATTTAACATGACATTTCTCACCAGCTAACATTTATTTAACATATTTTCCCCCCTATAACCAATGTTAGTTGTTACAAGAGATAAAAAAAAGACACAATTGAAGCTCCTGTGCATCTTCCAATATAATACCAGAGATTGAAGATTACAGATAATGTTAAATTATCAAAATTTAAAAGCTTAATATTTTAAAAAAATGAAACAATTGCCAAACATATGTTATAATTTTGTTTCATCCATCAGTCCATCAGTATTTACTTTAAGAAAGGATCTTCTGAATATCTGACCTCTGAATATGTCATCTCTTTTGGTTTTTCTACTTGACTAATTGATTTCTTCACACTATTCTTACTAGTGTTCCATAACTAAAATTTTTTATGTTTCTTAAAGGGAACTATATTTTTCTTTGTAAACTTAGCTATCTAGGGCTTTTCAAAAGCAGGGTCTCATTTTCTGCTCCAGAAAGTCTGAGTTGATGGGAATTTTTTTTTTTTTTAAAGATTTTTTATTTATTTATTAGAGAGAGAGAGAGAGAGCGAGCACAGGCAGACAGAGAGGCAGGCAGAGACAGAGGGAGAAGCAGGCTCCCTGCCGAGCAAGGAGCTCGATGTGGGACTCGATCCCAGGACACTGGGATCATGACCTGAGCCGACGGCAGCTGCTTAACCAACTGAGCCACCCAGGCGTCCCAATGGAAAAATTTTTTAAGTGAAGTTCTTTTCCTTGAATTCCACAAAAAATATAGTTTTGAAAAAGATGGACCCCACATTTTTATCTACTATATACTTTGATTTATATATTCCTGGATTGAGATATATCCTTTTGGGATGAGCTACAGATCCATTATTCTCTAAAAGAATTCTCTTGATTGTGTTCACTGGCAAAATTAAGTGTTCCAAATTATTATGGACTGGATCTGTTGTCATTGTCCTTCTCTTTTTTATGAATCCTCTGGAGTATAATGGTATTAATAGACTATAATGTTTAGAATGTAAAGTATAATATTTAAATTTTTCTCCAGGAGAAATATTAGCAAAGTACCTTGAGAGCATTTATATCTGCTGGAGCAATTTAACTGGGAGTGACAGATAATTAAGAAGACTTGATAGATGTGAAGATACTGCATGTGAACTTTCATGGATCAGAAGGATGTGAAATCCTGAATTGGGAGAGAAGGTATGTAAACACTAAGACACAAAATAAAATATATAGACATCGGCCTTTCAATTGAAAAGAACATAGCAATTTTTCTTGCTATCTCATTCTGAGCTTGCTAATTATTTTGTGAATGTTCAATCTGAAATATTGAAGCAGTTCCAAACGTTGTCAGTCTGTTTGGGACATCAAATAGCTATTTTGTCAAGACTAGAGTGTCATTAGTTGTGTGTCTCTAAATGAAAGTTCTGCATGTTAATGCTAACTGTGACATGAATAGTAAGATTGGCATTAGAGACTCTCTGAAATGAGAACAACATTCATGATTAATCTACAGAGGGTAAAAATTGGGAAATCATCTAGTAACTTCATGATGCTATGTTGCATTGTAATTTCATTTTCATTAGCGATGAAATTGTTATGGAATAATGAGGGACACTGAAGTGTAGTAAGTTAGTCAAGTGAAAACAAAGAGAGGCACCAGGATTACAACTTCCAGCCATTTTAATAATTTATTATTTTCCTTTAACTCCTGAACTAAAATTTAGAGATGGGCTTTTGTTTATTTGTACATCTTAGTAATGTTGGCATACTATTTATGAACATATCAAAGATGATTACAACTGATCATGTTTTCTTCGATCCAATTACCATGTTCTGCAGTCTCAGTTGGGAAGAGAGGAATTAATATTTATTGGATGCCTCCCACATGCCAGGGGGTTTACATGTGTTCTCTCATTCAATCTTCCCAGTGGACAAGGGAGATTGCTGCTATTATTTACATTTTACAAATGAGAAGACTAAAGTTCAGAGGAATTAAATAGAGTGGATATGTAAATTTATGTTTGTTTCTTTTTTTCTTTGTTTTTGAGAACTGCACCTTACTGCCTTTTGTACCATGTGCGGTATGTATGGTTAAAGTCCTTGGCCCTTCCTTCTTCACTTCAAGAAGAAGCAGTCTTAAGATCTGTGTAAACTTAAAAACGATGATTAATCTGCCTCTGGGCCCATGATTGTAATAAGGCCAATAAATCCTCTTTATTGGGGATTGATCTGAATACTGCAGAAGAGAGGATTCTTTTCTTACTTTGATCCTGAATCTTACAAACCACAAATCCTGGAATTCTTCAGACAACTCTCTTTGCTCACATATGAAGAGGTCTCACATAACAATAAAGCCAGTAATGAATATGGCAGAACTGAGAAATGGGGAAAAAGAACCTTCTTTTGGGATTATAATCTGAAGTTTAAAAAAGTCTGCCCATAAAAACTAGTAGAGGAGAATCAGATATACATGTAAGTGCAATACATATTATGCTAAAAATCTTTCTTGAGTATTTACATTCTCTTCACTAAAATTTGTTCCATTTCTCCAGTAGTACAAGCTCTAATTCTTCGAACAGTATAGGGCATAGCTACAAAAGTTATTGACACCATGGAAATGACTTAAAGAAAAAGTGAATCCATGAAATATGTTGAAAAAAGGAATAATCAAATTTAGTATAAAATGTAGAAATTGAGGAAATTCTGTTTTATAGTTCTGTGTAGTTTTAAGGAATAGGGAGCACAGTGTTCACTCTTTATGTATTTACTAAGTCTGTGATGTGTGAATTGTAAATGTTTTTCTATGAATTTGCAAAGCAACATGAAAATACCAGTATGGAGATGACCCTCAGGTAAACTCTATATTGACTTTAATGTATTATAGCCTTGTGGGCTTGGGTTTAACTGTCTCCTGCTATTCTCAATTGTGTTTGAGTCTTCAATGGGTATTATTTTTTGTTTGACATACGTGCTGTGTGCAGCAGTCCTGTGAGCAGTTTCCTAATGGTTTGAAAGTGTTGATTTCCTCTAAAGAGATTAGTTTTTACTTCCTGGAAATAGTTCTCTCGGATGCCAGCTGATGCCTGATGACTCTGAATCTACCTTTTTTAAAGGAGGATAATAACACCTCCTTTTTCCTTTTTCTCCCCCCATTGTGAGAGGGCAGAAGTGTTCTTGAAAGGCTCTTCTAGGAAACAGCTGTATAGATGATGGCAGTTGATACTGATACTAGAGATTTATTGAGTATCTCCTAACTATCAGGCATTAGATGAGAATATATATTGCTCATCTTCACAGCCATTTCTTAAGGTTTAAATGATGAGGAGACTGAGGCTCAAAGAAGGTCTAAATGACAGAAAGCTACATGAAAATGAAGTGAAAGTATACATGTGAGAATACCTAGTGCCAACACTGTGCAGGGATGAGGGGAGAGTCAATTTCAGCTCTGCCCTGTCCTTTGCCTCCCCTCTGCTTTAGTCTGGGGTGTGTGTCCTCACCAAATTCCTATGTTGAGACCTAATGCCTGAGGTGATGGTATGAGGAAATAGGGCCTTGGGAGGTGATTTTATCATGAGCAGGAAGCCTTCACGAACAGAGTAGTGCTGTCCTAAGAGGGGACCCAGAAGAGAGCTGCTTTGTCCCCTTGAATATGTGAAGTTACAGTGAGAAATCAGCCCTCAGTGAAGAAGCTGAACCTCATCAGACACTAAATCTGCCAGTGCCTTCATCTTGGACTTCCTGGTCTCCAGAACTGTAAGCAGTAATTTCTGTTGTTTATCAGCTACACTGTCTATGTTATTTTGTTCTAGGGCCCTGAGAGGATGAAGAGACCCTTCTTTCCCCCTGCCCATTTTTTTCTCTTTTCCTTGCTTCCTTTGTTGAATATTTAAAACATTTTCCATTTAGGCTTCTCTTTGTTTATTACAGTGACCTGATTCAGTGATTCGTGACATTTTTAAGCCTTTTTCAATCCTACGTTAAAACCCATGTCAATTATTTGGTGAGTTTTACAGTTTTAGATGGAGTGAGTGCTGTATATTGACCTTGTTTACTAAGCACAGGAAATTCCCAGGTACTGTAGCTGCAGTAGATCTTGCATTCACGTCAGAATGAGCTAAAGTCTAAAAATAGATTATGTTCTGTACGTAAGATTCTTCCCTAGTGCTTTCAACTTCTGTTTCTTAGAAACAGTTGATGCAGCTCAGAGACAGGGGGTTGGGGGGGGTAGCAAGAAGAGTCCATAATTCACAGCGGAAGGAAATTATATTATATTCCTAAGGAGTTCTGACATATAACGTCAGAAAGTGCTGTAAGTCATAGTAACATTTTTATGAGCAGCCTTGCTGAAAAGTTACATATTTCAAACTTCATAATGTGACCATGGTTTACATATTTATGTATGTCTTTGTACATACATACAAAGGAACTGTCTTTGTAATCTATTTTCTATAGCTCTAATCTATATATAATGATTTCTAATACTTTGGGGAAATCATCTTTTGAAGTAACCTCATTTTTTCATTATATAACCTAGTTCTTCTTTAGTTAATTTTTTCCCCATTTAACTAGGATGACATCCTTCTTTGAAAAAAAAAGAAAGGCATGTGTAGAGTTTGCCAGCTGCATCAGTAGTTGTTAGTGTAAAGTAGTGGCTATAGATCACTGAACTTAAGGTCTCAGTTTGATTTGATGTAAATGTGATGATTTATATAAATTTGATCAAACATGTGCAGCTGTGAGGTGTTGGGAAGTGTGGGGGATTAATAAGAACTCAGCTAATGGCTCTCATATCTATACTTTCAGACCTTTACCAAGGCACAAAAGTGTTCTATAGTTCCCACTGTGCATCTGCCTTGTCTATGTTTGAGCACCTAGAGGAGAGCAGTCATACCGAATTCAGTCTCGGGTTGCCCTCAGTGCCTCCTGTGATGCCGAACACGTATTCTCTCAAACCTCCTGGCACAGAAGAGGGAATGTGTGACCTGGGGGAGCTAAGGATATAGTTTGTAGAGGTCTGTTACTACCATAATGCTTTTGTGAAGTTTTTCATTTTGAAAATTCACTTGGTCTTGGATTCCTTACCTAAAATGCCCAAGCTACTTATGGAATGAAAAAAAAAATAGAATAAAAAAGGTGGTTGTTTTAACTTATGTGATGTTGGATAAAATTGCCATGCTAGAACGTGTGTTGTATTGTTCCTGAACTATATGAAGATGGGTACCTAATCAGAGTGTGTTAAATTTAACTGAATTGAGCAATCTAGTTCCAGAAAGTCAGGGAAACAGAAAAAATCGGTTGAAGACAAGATAGATAGTTTTCAACCTTCTGCTTTCCTTTCAATATTCTATCCTGCTTTGCTGTCGATCCCTCATCTCCATGTCTTCGTTACTTCCAACTGGCTCTATACCATCATCACCTATTGTCGGCATTTCAGCCAGATCTCAGGGGAGGGACTTACAATGACTATTACACACAGGCTCCAAGTTCACATTGTCAGTGCTAAACGATGTTATAGCCCAGCTGAGGGGCTATTGAAGCCAATAAGTGTCTCAGACTGGCCTACTTTAATGGCTGAATTCTGATTTTTGAGTTACAACCAGTGTTGCATAATGGCAAGAGCAGAGGCAGTGGGATCTCATGGAGCCAAATCGTAATCCTGGCTCTCTATATTCCATTTGCATATTTTTGGGCAGATTTAAGCCTTCTGTGACTAGCATTGTTTTGAGTGCTTCGGGTATTTGATTTCATTTTTTTCTCATTGCCACATCCCTGAGGTTTTTTATATCTTCATTGTACACATAAAAGGGCACCATGTCTTTGAGAAATTGTGTTGATGTATACATCTGTAAAGTGGCAGAGGTAGACTTGAACTCCATCATTGTAATGTGAAAGCGCTTTTCATGAAATCACTAAATAAGATCTTAGAGAATATGCTTCTAATTATTGTAATACATTTTTAGTACTTTTTTTAGAACTGTATTGGAATAACAGAAGAATTGAGAAGACAGTAAAGAGCATTCCTGTATATCCAACACCCAGTATACTCTTATTTTTTTATTATTAACATATATTGTATTATTTGCCCCAGGGGTACAGGTCTGTGAATAATCAAGCTTACACAGTTCACAGTATACTCTATTATTAACACTTCACATTAGTATGGTATATTTACTTCAATTAATGAACCAATATTGACACACTATTATTAACTAAAGTCTGTAATTCATTCACAGTTGCTAAGTTTTGACCTAATATCTTCTTTCTTTTGCAGGATCTCATTCAGTATGTCATATTACATTTAATTGTCATGCCTCCTTAGGCTCCTATGGGCTGTGACATTTCCTCACTTTCTTTGTTTCTGATCATTCTGACAGTTTTAGACATTGCTGGTGAGATATTTTGTAGGATTCTTCTCCATTGGAATTTTTCAGATGTTTTTTGCATTCCTAGACTTGGGCTATGGGATTTAGGGAGGAGGATCATAGACAGGAAGTGCTATTTTCATCACATTATATGAAAGATGTATACTAGCATCATGATTCATGACTACTGATGATAACTCTGGCTGAAGTAGTGTTGTCAGATTTCTCCAATCTATAGTTACTCTTTTCCTCACCTTTCTACTTTTAGAATAGAAAATTCCAAAGTCATACACCTGACATGTACTAGTGGGAGAGTCAATGCCATGTCTGTCCTGGCCCCGAAGATTGGGTCAGGACAGACTCTTTGGAGTCTTTACTCTTTGGAAGAGCCACTCTCAACAGTCCACATTTATGGAGTTGGGATTTATGCTCTCCCCCGAAAGGGGAAAAGTATCTACATAATTATCTGGAATTCTTCTGCAAGAGACATTGTCTCTCCTCCATTCATTAATTTGTTCAATTATTTTTATACATTGGTTTAAACTCAGATACTAATTTTATATTTTGGATACTAATCTGAGTTATTTTCTTGCTCAAAATTTTCCAGTTTTGGCTACTGAGGAGCCTTTTTTTTTTTTTAAGATTTTATTTATTTATTTGACAGAGATCACAAGTAGAGAGGCAGGCAGAGAGAGAGAGGGAGAGAAGCAGGCCTCCCGCCGAGCAGAGAGCCCGATGCGGGGCTCAATCCCAGGACTCTGGGACCATGACCTGAGCCGAAAGCAGAGGCTTCAATCCACTGAGCCACCCAGGTGCCCCCTGAGGAGCCTTTTAATTGGCTCCTGTGCCCCTTTGACATACTCCCACATAACTCCAAAAATGTTTTGTATTTTTTGTTTTTTTGTTTGTTTGTTTTTTAGTATGTTCTTACTTTCTGATATACTGAGCTTATCTTCTATAATTCCTTCTCCAGTCCTTGAATCAGCCATTTCTCCAAGAAGCTTCTGGTTCAGCATTAGAAATTAAGATCTGTGCTCTTTGCTACTGGGGTAGACCTCTCAGCTAAAAGCACAAAGAGACATATGTGTGTGCACTAACTTGTGTATATACATGTGTATAAATATTTCTATTTGCAACTATATGTGACATATTAAGCTAAGTTCTTACTGATGTCTCCAACTCCACTCCATTACAATATGGATCATTCTAGTCTCTGTCCCTTGATTATTATAATGCATTTTTGTATTTGTTGTTGTAAAATGACCCTTTACTGAAATATTTTCCTTTATAGTTGTAACTAGCCAAGTAATCCACTGATGTCATCTATGATATCATGAGGGCGGCAGCCATCAACATTGTAGCCCACGGATTGGGCAATCCTCAGGATCTCTTTAATGGTTCCAGAGAGTTCTCTTGCTAAAGATTGTTGCCACATCTGTTAGGCGATGTTGAAAATCTCATTAAAAGTTGTATTTCCATTGTGTTTAATGTTTTCCTGTTGCTTTCTGCCTCTTGGTGATTCCTTGAAGGCTTTGATAATCACCGGCAGAGACAGAAGGTACCACTTCAATCTGGGCCTGTTCTGAATGGTCAGTTTCATTGTAATCCTCAGACCCTCCGCTTCACCAGTTGCCTTGGTGATGTCATCACCAACCTTTTTTGGAGTCGGACCCAGGGGGCCAATCTGCTCTGGCAGATGTGGCATTGACTTCCCTACCAGTGCATGTCAGATATATGACTTTGATCTTGTTGGGGTTGAACTTAGGTGGTATGGTAGAGGTAGCTGGTGTCAGATGAATCCAGACTGAGGATGACAACAGGCAGTAGCACCTTCACCTCCTCTATGCTGAAAGCTAATATTTGTAATACATTTTTAATAGAACATGAGTTTAAATTTCTCCTAGTTGCTGATAATAAAGGTTAACATTTATTGATGGTTTACTATGTTTCAGGCATTGTCCTTAGGACTTTAATTGAATTCTCATTCAGTTATCACTAGACTGGGAGTAGTAGATACCCTCCTCCTTTTTTTTCAAGTTTCACTTTGAACAACTTAATATTTACATATTAGAAATTTCATATTTATGAAGCAAAAGAAATAAACTCAGAGATGCTCAGTAACTTGGCCAACATCATAGAGTAGTGAGCGCAGTAGCCCGTATTCTCTGACTTCAGAACTTGTCCCTACTATGGTGCAAACTAACTCCTGGCTTTCAGTCTTCCTTTGCTTCTCATGGTGGGACCCCCTGGGATGCATACAGTTTTGGCACCCTCAGGAAAACTGCCAGAGCTGAGAAATTTATATGACCAAGTGCATTAGAGATGCCCAGTATTTTTACTGTTTCAAGGCAATATTAGTGCACATCCATTATAACCAAGAGATTACAGAAGAGTTTAACACATTATACTCAGAGAAGTGTCTGTTTGTTTGTTACTTATTTTCATATAAAACTTTTTCTGACAGTTGCTATATTCTTTTAATGTATTGAAATTATGGATTTGGGGAGTATGTGGACTATGGAAATTATAAAAATGATGCTTTGTAGGTTAGCAAGAGCAACCAGAACTGCTTTTTCATACATCATGAGTGAATGTTAATACATGTTTATGCCCAAATAGTCAGGACACATAATGCCTTGTCCTTGTATGGATGTGAAATTTTGGCTTCTGAAATCCATGAATGAGTAAAAATTCTAAGGGAATTTCTCTTGGTCATAAAAGAATATTTTATATATATATATTTGAGGTTAGGTGTGAACCTGCATTTTCTTTTTTTTTTTTGAACCTGCATTTTCTCAGCTCATTTCTGTATATGTGAGTATCACTATCTTTTTAGAGTTATATCTATACAGTGCCAAATGACTTGTCAGTTCAATTGTTATTCTCTGTTCTGGCCCTTATCAACTGTCTGTGAACTTCCCACATTACTCTGAATATTTAACTTTTATTATCAACCTTTGTATAAACTCTGAGCCACAGATTCTCAACCTAAAAATCCCAGTTATCAATCCTCTATTAAACAAAGCACTTTGGAGAGCACTTTACGTTCAATCTTTCATTTAATCTTCATGACATGGACATTATTATGAAATAGGCATTATTAATTACTCATTTTATAAATGAAGAATGTGAACCATATCAAGAAACTTCCCTGATTTTACACATTTCATATGTGGCAGAGTTTGTATTCAAACTAAGGTGACTTTTGCATCTCTAACTACCACTCTGTAGGGTATAAATCCATGTAAGTGCCAATAACAAGGAATCTCAATTACACAGTGGCTGAACTAAGTATGTTTATTTTCTAATCATGCTACATGCCCAATATAGTATGGCAAGGGGACTGTGATCTGCGATCTCTGAGGCCCAGGCTGATGTAGGCTCCACAATTATGTATTATACAGTCTGGAACACAATGTCTTCTCAGTCACTGTGGCAGAGGAAGAGATCACTAGAAAGCTCTGTTTTCATTCTTTCATACTTAGATCTCAAAGTGACAATCTTGTTGGCCACAACTAGTCAATGTCCCCGTCTAACTGTAGTAGCACTAGGAAATATATGGGATGTAGGTAGAATAAATGGATAGTGTTAGAGACTGTGTAATGTGGCTCTCTAAATTCATATGTTGAGGCCCTAACCCATAATATGACAGTATTGGAAATAGGACCTTTAGGGAGGTAATTAAGGTTAGATGAGGTCAGAAGAGTGGGGGACTAATTCCACAGGTGGAAGAGACATTCGAATCAGGTAGCCAGGAAGATAACTCTCACTACAAACCAAATTTGCCACCACTTTGATCATGAAGTGATCTGAAAGCTAGAAATCCTTCAGAACTGTGAGAAATTGAGTACCTGTTGTCTAAGGTGCCCAGTCTGTTATCTTGTTAGGGTAATCAGAGCACATTAACGTGGTGCCACTGTGTCTACCATAGAAACATGATACAGATTCCAAGGTGAATTAAGCTGGAAAGATGTAAAAATATTTTAAATTTAATTACTGAGGGGCACCTGGGTGGCTCAGTGGGATAAAGCCTCTGCCTTTGGCTCAGGTCATGATTGATCCCAGAGTCCTGGGATCAAACACCTACCCCCCCACCCCGCATCAGGCTGTCTGCTCAGCAGGGAGCCTGCTTCTCCCTCTCTCTCTGCCTGCTTCTCTGCCTATTTGTGATCTCTGTCTGTCAAATAAATAAAATCTTAAAAAAAAATTACTGAAAAAGAATAGATGTTCAATAGCTGTCAATTTCAAGGCTTTCAAGTTACCTGGCATAAGACTAAACACGTTTGAAATTATTGCCATTCAGTGCCATTACTGCTTAGTTGTTTTGACCAGCATTCCCCTTAGCATAGATTTGCCATTGCAGGATGTTTTAGTAAAGCTTCTGGAGAGAGGCAGAATCACTAGTCGACACATAAAATCAACCATCATACAGGAGATAACATGAAATATTTAAGAAGGAAAGGGTTAGTGAATTTTGTAATCATCAACCTCTGAAAGAATCAACCTACAGGACAGCATAAGAGTTGTTTAAATGAGGTATAAATATTTTAATATTGATCTCGCAATTGCATTCACAAATACTCCTGAATATTTTAACATATATTAATCTGATTATAGAATATGGAAATAAATGTAGGTGAACACATATGTTCTATGGTAATAAATATTATGCTTATGTGCCTTATATGCAATATTTGGTCATTTACCTTTTTATGAATTAGCTGTTCTGCAAATTCAGTAAATGCCATTTTTTGTTCCAATTCAAAAATACTAAGCAATAACTCACAAAAGATTTTTGCAATTATCAATAAAATAGTATAATTGTTTGGTTAAAAATATTGTTATTGTTTGGTTCTCTGAAAGCACAGAAATGTAATTCTGTATTTGAGTTTTAAAACCATACATAGTTAAATTTGGAAGGGCCCTAGTTTTATGTATTTTATGTGATAAGTATTGTATATTTCTTTCTCCAGCTCTTGTAGTCCCCTTCCAGGTTTAAATTCAGCACCGTTGAATAATTACATTTAAATGCTATAATACTTCTGTTGTCAAAGTGAGATTATTTCTATTCAAGTTCCCAAAAGTTCAAAAAATTATTCAGAAAGTTTTTATGTCAGACAAGAGTATGTGTATTTGTATGCACGTTTGGAATGATAGTATATGGGGAAGATTTGTAAGACTTCTTCTGCCTCATCATGCATTTTTTGCACTTTTAAAATTATTTTGTCTAACTTTTTTAAGTTCACGTTACTGTTAGCAACAGAGGTGCATATCCTAACTGATTCAATGAAGCAAGACCAGGACAAAAGTAATAATGTAAATTCACAGTTAACAAAATATTTTAAAAATTTTATCCCAACAGTATGTAAGAAATTCTATTCATTCCCAACCTCTCAAATTTAATACTGTTTGACTTTTTTATTATTTCCAATCAAATGGATAAAAAATAGTGCTCATCATGAACTTCAGTTGCCTTTATATGATGCCAAGTTTGAGCCTATCATATTTTATTGGACATTTGGATCCCCTCTTTGGAAGAAGTGACTATTTAGGCTTCTCATCCATTGTGCTGTTGAGTTGTTTTTCATTTCCTTTTTGATTTATGGTACACAAACATACACAAATTCACATGCACATGCCTACAAACATAAAATCATTATTAAAATACAGAACAGGAGGAGGAGTCAAGATGGCGGAGAAGTAGCAGGCTGAGACGACATCAGCCAGCAGGAGATCAGCTAGATAACCTATCAAACCATTCCGAACACCTACAAATCCAAGAGGAGATCGAAGAGAAGAAAAACAACAATTCTAGAAACAGAAAATCGACCACTTTCTGAAAGGTAGGACTAGCGGAGAAGTGAATCCAACGCGACGGGAAGATAGACCCCAGGGGGAGGGGCCGGCTCCCGGCAAGCAGCGGAGCACAAAATCAGAACTTTTAAAAGTCGGCTCCACAGAGGGACATCACTCCAGAGGCTAAACTGGGGTGAAGACCTCACGGGGACAACGTGGACTCAGGTCCCACGGGGTCACAGAAGGATCGGGGGTGCCTGAGTGTCGCAGAGCTCACAGGTATTAGAGTGGGGAAGTCGGCTGCGGAGACAGAGCCGAGGTTTCCTAGTGGTCTGTGACACGGACCGGTGCTCTGTGCGAGGGGTCCCCACAAGATACGGGGAGACTCCGACCCGGGAGAGCTCAGGGATCTACGGGGCTCGGACACTCCAGGTGGGACTCTGCCAGAGACAGAGACGCTTGGTCACAGGCTGGGTGAGCTCGGAGCACTCCCAGAAGCCAGTGAGACGGGACTGCTTAGGCACGATTTTCTCTGAGCGCGGTCTCCGGGCGCGCGCGGTCTCTAAGCGCAAATGGGGGCTGGGGAGACCGAAGGGATTAAACGCTTTTCTATGAAGGCGCACTGAAGACTGGGGCCCCTAGTTCTCGGCTCCTCTGAACCAGAGATTGGGAGGCTGCCATTGTCATTCCCGTCCTCGGGAACTCTACGGAAAGCGTTCAGGGAACAAAAGCTCCCGAAAGCGAACCTGAGAGGATTACTTAGCCCGGCCCCTGGTAAGGGCAGTGCAACTCCGCCTGGGGCAAAGACACCTGAGAATCACTACAACAGGCCCCTCCCCCAGAAGATCAAAGAAATCCAGCCAAGACCAAGTTCACTTAACAAGGAGAACAGCGGATTCTTATCTGGACAAAATGACAAGGTGGAAAAACTCACCACAAAAAAAAGAGCAGGAGACAGGACCGAAGGCTAGGGACCTAATCAACACAGACATTGGTAATATGTCAGATCTGGAATTCAGGATGATGATTCTCAAGGTTCTAGCCGGGCTCGAAAAAGGCATGGAAGATATTAGAGAAACCCTGTCAGGAGAAATAAAAGCCCTTTCTGGAGAAATAAAAGAACTAAAGTCTAATCAAGTTGAAATAAAAAAAGCTATTAATGAGGTGCAATAAAAAATGGAGGCTCTTACTGCTAGGATAAATGAGGCAGAAGAAAAAATTAGTGATATAGAAGACCAAATGACAGAGAATAAAGAAGCTGACCAAAAGAGAGACAAACAACTACTGGACCACGAGGGGAGAATTCGAGAGATAAGTGATGCCATAAGACGAAACAACATTAGAATAATTGGGATTCCAAAAGAAGAAGAAAGAGAAATAGGAGCAGAAGGTATACTGGAGAGGATTATTGTAGAGAATTTCCCTAATATAGCAAGGGGAACAAGCATCAAAATCCAGGAGGTGCAGAGAACACCCCTCAAAATCAATAGGAATTGGCTCACACCCCGCCATCTAATAGTAAAATTTACAAGTCTTAGCAACAAAGAGAAAATCCTGAAAGCAGCACGGGACAAGAAGTTTGTAACATACAATGGTAAAAATATTAGATTGGCAGCCAACTTATCCACAGAGACCTGACAGGCCAGAAAGAACTGGCATGATATATTCAGAGCACTAAACGAGAAAAACATGCAGCCAAGAATACTTTATCCAGCTAGGTTATCATTGAAAATAGGAGAGATAAAAAGCTTCCAGGACAAACAAAAACTGAAAGAGTTTGTAAATACCAAACCAGCTCTATAGGAAATATTGAAAGGGGTTCTCTAAGCAAAGAGAAACCCTAAAAGTATTACCAGAAAGGAACAGAGACATTATACAGTAACAGTCACCTTACAGGCAATATAATGGCACTAAATTCATATCTCTCAATAGTTACCCTGAACGTAAATGGGCTAAATGCCCCAATCAAAAGACACAGGGTTTCAGAATGGATTAAAAAAAAACAAAACCCATCCATATGCTGCCTACAAGAAACTCATTTTAGACCTGAAGACACCTCCAGATTGAAAGTGAGGGGGTGGAAAACCATTTACCATGCTAATGGACATCAGAAGAAAGCTGGGGTGGCAATCCTTATATCAGATCAATTAGATTTTAAGCCAAAGACTATAATAAGAGATGAGGAAGGACACTATATTATACTCAAAGGGTCTGTCCAACAAGAAGATCTATCAATTTTAAATATCTATGCCCCTAACATGGGAGCAGCCAACTATATAAACCAATTAATAACAAAATCAAAGAAACACATTGACAAGAATACAATAATCGTTGGAGACTTTAACACACCCCTCACTGAAATGGACAGATCATCCAAGCAAAAGATCAACAAGGAAATAAAGGTCTTAAATGACACACTGGACCAGATGGACATCACAGATATATTCAGAACATTCTACCCCAAAGCAACAGAATACACGTTCTTCTCTAGTGCCCATGGAACATTCTCCAGAATAGATCACATCCTGGGTCATAAATCAGGTCTCAACAGGTATCAAAAGATTGGGATCATTGCCTGCATGTTTTCAGACCACAATGCTCTGAAGCTAGAACTCAATCACAAGAGGAAATTTGGAAAGAGCACAAATACATGGAGACTCAACAGCATCCTTCTAAAGAATGAATGGGTCAACCAGGAAATTAAAGAAGAATTGAAAAACACTCTGGAAACAAATGATAATGAAAACACAATGGTCCAAAATCTGTGGGACACAGCAAAGGCAGTCCTGCGAGGAAAATATATAGCGATACAAGCCTATCTCAAGAAATAGGAAAGGTCTCAAATACACAACCTAACCCTACACCTAAAGGAGCTCGAGAAAGAACAACAAAGGAAGCCTAAACCCAGCAGGAGAAGAGAAATAATAAAGATCAGAGCAGAAATCAATGAAATAGAAACCAAAAAAACAATAGAACAAATCAATGAAACCAGGAGCTGGTTCTTTGAAAGAATTAATAAGATTGATAAACCCCTGGCCAGACTTATCCAAAAGAAAAGAGAAAGGACCCAAATAAATAAAATCATGAACGAAAGAGGAGAGATCACAACCAACACCAAAGAAATACAAACAATCATAAGAACATATTATGAACAACTCTATGCCAACAAATTCGACAATCTGGAAGAAATGGATGCTTTCCTAGAGACATATAAACTGCCAAAACTGAACCAGGAAGAAATAGAAAACCTGAATAGGCCCATCACCAGGAAGGAGATTGAAACAGTCATCCAAAATCTCCAAACAAACAAAAGCCCAGGGCCAGATGGCTTCCCAGGGGAATTCTACCAAACATTTAAAGAAGAATCAATTCCTATTCTCCTGAAACTGTTTCAAAAAATAGAAATGGAAGGAAAACTTCCAAACTCATTTTATGAGGCCAGCATCACCTTGATCCCCAAACCAGACAAGGATCCCATCAAAAAAGAGAATTACAGGGGTGCCTGGGTGGCTCAGTGGGTTAAAGCCTCTGCCTTTGGCTCAGGTCATGATTCCAGGGTCCTGGGATCGAGCCCCACATCGGTCTCTCTGCTCCGCGGGGAGCCTGCTTCCTCCTCTTTCTCTGCCTGCCTCTCTGCCTACTTGTGATCTCTGTCTGTCAGATAAGTAAATAAAATCTTAAAAAGAAAAAAAGAGAATTACAGACCAATATCCTTGATGAACACAGATGCGAAAATTTTCACCAAAATACTAGCCAATAGGATCCAACAGTACATTAAAAGGATTATTCACCACGACCAAGTGGGATTTATTCCAGGGCAGCAGGGTTGGTTCAACATCCGCAAATCAATCAATGTGATACAGTACATTAACAAAAGAAAGAACAAGAACCATATGATACTCTCAATAGATGCTGAAAAAGCATTTGACAAAGTGCAACATCCCTTCCTAATCAAAACTCTTCAAAGTGTAGGGATAGAAGGCACATACCTCAATATTATCAAAGCCATCTATGAAAAACCCACGGCAAGTATCATTCTCAATGGAGAAAAACTGAGAGCTTTTCCGTTAAGGTCAGGAACACGGCAGGGATGTCCGCTATCACCACTGCTATTCAACATAGTACTAGAAGTCCTAGCCTCAGCAATCAGACAACAAAAAGAAATGAAAGGCATCCAAATCGGCAAAGAAGAAGTCAAACTATCGCTCTTTGCAGATGATATGATACTATATGTGGAAAACCCAAAAGGCTCCACTCCAAAACTGCTAGAGCTTGTACAGGAATTCAGTAAAGTGTCAGGATATAAAATCAATGCACAGAATCAGTTGCATTTCTTTACACCAACAACAAGACAGAAGAAAGAGAAATTAAGGAGTCAATCCCATTTACAATTACACCCAAAACCATAAGATACCTAGGAATAAACCTAACCAAAGAGGCAAAGAATCTATACTCAGAGAACTATAAAGTACCCATGAAAGAAATTGAGGAAGACACAAAGAAATGGAAAAATGTTCCATGCTCATGGATTGGAAGAATAAACATTGTGAAAATGTCTATGCTACCTAAAGCTATCTACACATTTAATGCAATGCCTATCAAAATCCCATCCAATTTTTTCAAAGAAATGGAACAAATAATCCTAAAATTTATATGGAACCAAAAAAGACCTCGAATAGCCAAAGGAATATTGAAAAAGAAAGCCAAAGTTGGTGGCATCACAATTCCCGACTTCAAGCTCTACTACAAAGCTGTCATCATTAAGACAGTATGGTACTGGCACAAAAACAGACACATAGATCAATGGAACAGAATAGAGAGCCCAGAAATAGACCCTCAACTCTATGGTCAACTTATCTTCGATAAAGCAGGAAAGAACATCCAATGGAAAAAAGACAGCCTCTTCAACAAATGGTGTTGGGAAAATTGGACAGCCACATGCAGAAAAATGAAATTGGACCATTTCCTTATACCACACACGAAAATAGACTCAAAATGGATGAAGGACCTCAACGTGAGAAAGGAATCCATCAAAATCCTTGAGGAGAACACAGGCAGCAACCTCTTCGACCTCAGCTGCAGCAACTTCTTCCTAGGAACAACGCCAAAGGCAAGGGAAGCAAGGGAAAAAATGAACTATTGGGACTTCATCAAGATCAAAAGCTTTTGCACAGCAAAGGAAACAGTCAACAAAACCAAAAGACAACTGACAGAGTGGGAAAAGATATTTGCAAATGACATATCAGATAAAGGGCTAGTATCCAAAATCTACAAAGAGCTTAGCAAACTCAACACCCAAAGAACAAAGAATCCAATCAAGAAATGGGCAGAGGACATGAACAGACATTTCTGCAAAGAAGACATCCAGATGGCCAACAGACACATGAAAAAGTGCTCCACATCACTGGGCATCAGGGAAATACAAATCAAAACCACAATGAGATACCACCTCACACCAGTCAGAATGGCTAAAATGAACAAGTCAGGAAATGACAGATGCTGGCAAGGATGTGGAGAAAGGGGAACCCTCCTACACTGTTGGTGGGAATGCAAGCTGGTGCAACCACTCTGGAAAACAGCATGGAGGTTCCTCAAAAAATTGAAAATAGAGCTACCTTATGACCCAGCAATTGCACTACTGGGTATTTACCCTAACGATACAAACGTAGTGATTCAAAGGGGCATGTGTACCCGAATGTTTATAGCAGCAATGTCCACAATAGCCAAGTTATTGAAAGAACCTAGATGTCCATCAACAGATGAATGGATAAAGAAGAAGTGATATATATATACAATGGAATACTATGCAGCCATCAAAAGAAATGAAATCTTACCATTTGTGACAACATGGATGGAACTAGAGCATATTATGCTTAGCGAAATAAGTCAACTGGAGAAAGACAACTATCACATGATCTCCCTGATATGAGGAAGTGGAGATGCAACGGGGGTGGGGGTTAAGGTGGTAGGAAAAGAAAAAATGAAACAAGATGGGATCGGGAGGGAGACAAACCAAAAGAGACTCTTAATGTCATAAAACAAACTGAGGGGGGTGGGGGGGAGAGGGTATGGGAGAGGGTGGTGGGGTTACATTATATGTTTAAATAAAGCTTAAATAAAAAAAATACAGAACAGCAATACTTCTGGTTATAGATGCTGTGATAGGATAAGGAAAAGTATATTAAACACCTGAGTACATGTAAATTATTTTTAAAGATCTAGTAATTGAATTTGGTACTAAATTCACAAATATTCATTAGAATCTTAAAAATACATAAATATGTATTTAGATAAATAAAATAATAAGGGCTCAGATTCATATCAATAATTACAGTGTGTCGTGAACCAAGGTTTGTGAGTAGTATCATTCTATGTTCCATTAGAAAATTATTATTCCCTGATAAAATGAATACTCAAATAATGATTTAGGGGTACCTATGTGGCTCAGGGGTGCCTGGGTGGCTCAGTTGGTTAGACATCTGGCTCTTGGTTTTGGTTCAGGTCATGATCTCAGGGTGGTGAGATCAAGCCCCACTTTGGGCTCTATACTCAGCCTGCAGTCTGTTGGAGATTCCCTCTTTCTCCCTCTCTCTCTGCATCTTCTTGCACATGCTTTCTCTCTCTCTCAAACATGAATAAATCATTTAAAAAATCTTTAAAACATAATTTATATTTAATTGTGAAGATTGTATGAAATAAATATCCCTGCAGTGGTACTTATGATGGTTTATGGAGAGGAAGCGGCTATGTTCTACCAGTAGACGTGGACATGGATTAGAAGACAGAATATCATTACTTATTAGTCACAAGGGAAATGGTGTAGATCATGCTTTGTTTCCTCTAATCGTAATGTATATAATGCTGATTATATTGTTAAACTATGAACTGTACTATAATACTTTTACATTACCAATACTAGAAGTAATTAATACCTAGGATAACATTGTAAACATTTAAACTTCAATGTGGATTAAAATAAATCAAGATTAATAATTGCACTGCTGGGTTAAGCTATTCAACACCAAATAAATATATTACATGGACATAATTAAAAACAATGAATTAAATCCCTACTTACTTCCTACTTTTAAAACCCAAGCTTTTCTTCTGCCAGTAAAAGTGAAGCATATTTTTCTCTAAGTAAACAGCTAGGCAGTGCGAGGAGGATTGACAATGTTAGGGGATGAGATTTTGGAAAGAAAATGGATATTACTAACGGCCCATGCAGACAAAAGGACTGAGGCTTTTTTTTTTTTTTTAAGAATTTATTGATTTATTTGAGAGAGAGCCAGAGAACACAATCAGGGGATAGAGGGAGAGGGAGAAACATGTTCCCCACTGAGCAAGGAGCACAAAGCAGGACTCAATACCAGGACCCTGGGATTATGACCTGAGCCAAAGGTAGATGCTTAACCAACTGAGCCACTCAGGCGCTGCTGAACTGAGGTCATCGTCATCATCGTCATCTTCTTCTTCTTTTAATTAACATATAATATATTGTTTGTTTCAGGGGTGCAGGTCTGTGATTCATCAGTCTTACACAATTCACAGCACTCACATAGCACATATCTTCCCCATGTCCATCACCCAGCCACCCTATTCCTCCTATCCCCCTCCCCTTCAGCAACCCTCAGTTTGTTTCCTCATATTAAGAGTCTCTATGGTTTGTCTCCCTCTATGATTTTTGTCTTGTTCATTTTTTCCCTCACTTTCCCTATGATCCTCTGCCCTGTTTCTCAAATTTCTCATATCAGTGAGATCATATGATAATTGTCCCTCTCTGACTGACTTATTTCCCTTAGCATAATACCTCTAGTTCCATACACATCATTGCAAATGGGAAGGGAAGGTTTCATTTTTGATGGCCGCATAGTATTCCATTGCATATATGTATATACAAGGTTTCATTTTTGATGGCTGCATAGTATTCCGTTGCATACATATGTAGTATATATGCATATACATATATGTATGTATATACATGAATACACACATACACACACACACACACCACATCTTTTTTTTTTTAAAGATTTTATTTATTTATTTGACAGAGATCACAAGTACACAGAGAGGCAGACAGAGAGAGAGGAGGAAGCAGGCTCCCTGCCGAGCAGAGAGCCCGATGTGGGGCTCGATCCCAGGACCCCAGATCATGACCCGAGCTGAAGGCAGAGGCCTTAACCCACTGAGCCACCCAGGCGCCCACACCACATCTTCTTTATCCATTCATCTGTTGATGGGCATCTAGGATCTAGGCTCTTTCCACAGTTTGGTTATTGTGGACATTGCTGCTATAAACATTGGGGTGTACATGCCCCTTCAGATCACTGCATTTGTATCTTTATGGTAAATACCCAGTAGGGCAGTTGTTGGGTCGTAGGGTAGCTACAATTTCTGAGGACACTCCATACTGTTTTCCAGAGTGGCTGCACCAGCTTTCATTCCCACCAACTGTGTAGGAGTTCTCCTTTCTGGACTGAGGTCTTCTTAAGTGTTCTCTCAATCCTCTAAATAAATTTTCAAAGCAGGTATTTTGTTTTGTTTTTATGAATTATTAAAATTAGAATCAAAGAAATATCTAAGAAACTTTACCAAGGCCACATGTTTGGGATCAACCAAGTCAAGGTGTGGAAGTCACATTTGTGCTTATTATACTGACCCATAATGAGAATATTCAGTGTCCTACTGGAAATGGCAACTCTTTTGTTTATTCTAGTGTTTATTAGAAAGAGATAAAACAATCTTTTCATAAACCAACTAATGAAGTTATGGAGATAATTTTTTTCACTTTTACATTTGATGTCTGTAGGTGGGAAAAGTATGCTTCACCCCATATATTTTAAGCATTTACTCATAACTGTTATTTAATTACATCTTTGTGTATGGTGAGAAATTGTTTCAATTTTGCATTTAACTGAAAATTTCAAACAAAATCAAACTTACCTGATTAGGTTTAGAGGAGATCAAAACTTATCAGGGTATGTCAGCAGAGTCCTGCAGTATTAAATATGCACATTCATTGGAGACATAATTTATAATTTTAATATGGAATGTTGAAAACACATGGTTATTTAAAAGAATTGTTAATATTAAATTTTTTACTATAATATTTTTCATAGGTAGCTATATATTGGTATTTTCAATTTCACTGAAATTTTTAAACTGATCTAACCAATTATTGGATCTATTCTTGGCCAATTAATTATGGCAACGACTGTTAAGTTTCCCCCAAATCACTTTCCTTTTCTTCCTCGGCACATAGCTAGAGCAAATTTCCAAATTAGGTGTGACTATGTGACAAGTTCTTGTCAATGGTGTGTGCATGGAAATGATGTGTACCATTTCTGGGCCAAGGATTTTAAGAATGCAGATTGGCCTCCTTTCTGCTCTTCTCTCCTCTTTCCATGGCCTGGGTGAAGATGATAATAAAGTCTTAGAAGAGGACAGGCAGTGTCATAAAATGGATCATCTTGGCGTCCTGAATCATTTCCTGAAGAACAGACACCTGCTGGTCAGAACACAAGCCCTGGACTATTATAGAACAGTGTTCATATTGTGTGAGAATTATTATACATCTTTCATTTTAATTTGTTATAGCAGTTTGCTTATCAGCTCATATGTTATTTCTTACTCCCATACACCCTCTTGCTACATGAGGAATTGAAGATCTAATAGCAAATATAACAGGGAGGTTAACGAGCCAGTCTCTGAAGTGAAATTGTGTTGACATCTGGTCTGCTACTTAATAGCTGGAAAATCTTGGATAGTTTCTCAATTTCTCTGTTTCTGAATTGCCTCATGTAATATGAAATCAATGATAGTATCTACCTCTAGAATTGATATTCACCTGAATGCCTTGTCAGTTGTAACAACAACATGAATGTAAATATATGAAAAATTTTAAAACGGTTCAGAATATATGGGGCATATTTGACATGATGTATAGTTGCAGTTATAACATTTATTTAATTTTGATAAAATTAGAGATACCTTCCAAGAAAACGAATTGAAACAAAGCTTTTTGTGGGGAGATGAGGTGGAGGCTAGGATTTTCTTTTTTTCATTTGTTTTTAACTCTTATGACCTAGGGTTAATCTATCCTATAAAGAGGAATGCAATATGCATTTCTTTGAAGAAGCAGGAACTCACAGTTTCCTTTTTCTCATCCAGCCTCAAGCAGGTTATCAATATCACCTTTTTCTCTGAGCACTAAAACTTTGTCCTACATAGTGTAAGAGACAGGTTTGCCCTGGTAAGGCAGCAAAAAGACATTTGACAGTTCATTGTAATTTGCTCATGGGTTGATGGACATCTTCAGTCAGTACTTGACCCCAGCTTCTGCAGGATACCCACGTTAGGGAAACATCCAACATATACCCACACGTGGGTTCTTGTTACTACTGTCTAGATAATAAAACAGAATAGGGTAGACTCACTACTTGGGCAGATACATCTGACCTCCTTAAATAGTTCACTTATACCAATCACTGATGCATTACTTCTTGCCCTTGAGCTTTCTCAATCTCTATTTCTGAAATAAGCCATTTTCTCCACAATTTCTCAAGATGTCTTTTAACTTAGTGTTACTTATAAAATCTCATTTTCTACATGAAATCTCTCTAGCAGCTCTAGAGAAACAAAAAGTATATTATTTTCCTATATAAATATGCATCATTCCATAACTATATATTATATGATTTGCTTTTAATATAATATGAATATTAATGAATATTCTTTCATCTTTCTGAATACATGTATTATGTTTCTATATGTCAGGCTAGATTAATTTACTTGCAGGACTGAGACATACAACAGGGCTATTAGCTTCTTTCTTTGTCACATTAAAAAATTTGTCAATTTTATAGTGCTTCTTACTGAGAATTATGTCCTTTATGTCCAAGATATATCATAGGATGCCACTGTTGTACCTTATGCTCAGATTTTGAGAAGATTCTTGTAGCCTTAAGCATCTCCAGAAATGGTAGTCCTGCTTTTCTACCTGGCTCAGGTCTTTTTCTTTTATATCACTTTGTGAACATTAATAAATTCTGAGATGTCCTCTTCAAGTTACAAAAGGCATGCCTTCTGATTCAAGCTGCAGTCACAATGGCCACTGTTGCCAGATGTCCTTTTATGTTGGAAAATTGTGAGTAGTGTCTAAATTAGTGATGTAGTTGAATACAATGCAAATGTGGAAGAACTCCCATGAATCAATGTCTTTTTCTATAGGGAAATAAACAGAATTATTAGCAATGTGGAATAATGGGAAAAAAACTTTCTAGAAAAGCAATATTTATGCTTTCAGTCATCTGTGTTTCCTTATCAAGAAGTAATGTGATATATAGTAGAATATATTTTAGGCTATAAATTAACAACCTAAACATCTGGGGTCTTACCTCATTTTTCCATTCACCCAGCCTAGAGCAAATGATATAACTTCTGGGAGATTTAGCTATTTATTCTTAAGTTAGGAAGAATAAGTTCTGCTTATCTCAAACTTTGCTCTTAAAGTCAGGCAATATTTAAGTGGCTTTCTGGAGCATTTCTTTTTCCAAGAGGGTGGTAATAAGAAAAGGATCTGAAATAATGTAAACTTTTATTCAAAGATAAAATTACAGCTAATTCTTTTCTACATGTTTGCTCTTTTTAAGGGCAATCTGTACTATTAATAATTGTAATTCCATTAATAATGTTTTACCTACAAGTGACATTTGGTAAGAAATCAAAGACTTTATGCACCACATAGAATGCTTATTGTAACAAAGTAAACCAGCTGTGGAACTTTGATCAATACATCAATATCTAGATTTTCTTAGCTTCTATTTCTGTTGTATTCTTCCAGTCAAGGCTGGTTATATAAAGAAAATGAACAGCTAGTAACACATTGGTGTGTCATTCTGATGAACTTTAGAATGCTTAATATCATCTTGTTTAATTTCATGTTTCATAAAAGCTTCTCAATTGCAGGATCAATTACTTTCAATCTCCACATCAATCAGTCCAGATGGTTCTCATTATTTGCTAAGGATAGCTGCAAATTGAAATTTTTGAACTCATGATGCATATTGTGTTAATCCTTGATATGGAAAGGTCCTTCTGCAGAATAAGTGGAGCTGAAAAGGTGTATTTTATAGTCACAAACTGAATGTCTTTTAAGGATTGAAAGGAACTCTTTAAAGTGTTATACCCAGATGAATGTTAAAAAATGCAGTCTTAAGAAAAATCAAGTGACTTATGTATTCATTGCTGAAATAAGAACATCATTTCATTTCTGATTCTAATTTGAATTTTGATTTGAAGGTGAAAAAAATCCTTAGGATTGTTTTGTATTGCAAAATGAGCTATATAACTTGTTCTGTAAACACTAGTTGTTGTTAGACTAAAAATGTGAGTTATACTTCTTTGTGTATGATACAGTCCTTTTACTGTCAGTTTTTCCTGAACTTAACTTATAGGTAGAATATGTTCCAACTTAAATAGTTTGAAAAATAAGATAGCGGATATATGATAATAATTTCACTTTTATTACTGATTTAACTAAGATAGATTTTAATAATTTCCAGTTGGTTGCATTTTCATCTACTTCAATCATTTTCTGTATTGAACATAATTATGAAGATTTTTTACTCAATCCTATTACATTTATATAAACAGCATAATATGTTAAATTTGGAAGGCAGTGAAGCCTCCATTTATTCTTTTTTTTTTTTAAATTTTTTTTTAAAGATTTTGTTTATTTATTAGACAGAGATCACAAGTAGACAGAGAGGCAGGCAGAGAAACGGGAGGAAGGGAAGCAGGCTTCCTGCTGAGCAGAGAGCCGGATGCGGGGCTCGATTCCAGGACCCTGGGATCATGACCTGAGCCGAAAGCAGAGGCTTTAACCCACTGAGCCACCCAGGCGCCCCTCCATTTATTCTTAATTAATGAATTTATTGGGGAAAGAATATAATTCTTCTGATTGTTTAAGGAAATCATGGAAAGTCACAAGAGACAAATAATAACTGAAGTGTTAATTCATTAAGAGGGTATAATAGCTGTAAGTATGTGTCCATTCCAATGTTGGAGGACCTAAACATTTAAAGCAAATATTAAGAGAATGAAAGGGAGGTAGAGACGACAATAATAGGAGACTTCAAAATTGACTTTCAACAGTGGATAGATTATCCACATGACAAGTGAAGAGGGAAACAGGACACCTGAATAACACTACAGACCAAGTAATTCTAACATATATGGAACATTCCATCCAACAGCACCAGAATATGCATTCTTCTCAAGTGCACAGGGAAGATTCTCCAGAATAAATCCTATGTTGGACTACAGACAACCTTCACAAAATTAAGATTGAAATCATATCTAGTATTATTTTCTGATTACAGTGATGTAAAGCAAAAAATTAGTAATAGGAGAAGAACTGAAAAATTTACCAACATATGGAAATTAAACAACACACTCTTGAACTTCCAAAAGTTCAAGGAAGAAATCATAAGGAAAAAAATATCTTGAGAAAAACAAAACAACATACCAAGCCCAACATGCCGAAATAATGGGATGCAAGAAAAGCAGAAGTTCCCAAAAGGAAGTTTATAGCTGTAAATCAAGAGAACAGAAAGATGTCAACACCAAAAGGAACTAAGAAAAGAATAACAAACTAAGCCCAAAATTGTCAAAAGAAGGAAATGATAAATAGTAGAGCAGAAATAAATAAGGGCACCTGGATGGGTCAGTCAGTTGAGCGACCAACTTTTGATTTCATCTCAGGATTTCATCTCTTGGGGTTTTGGGATCAAGCCCTGTGTCAGGCTCTGCACTCAGTGAAGAGTTTGCTTGGGATTCTCCCTTTCCCTCTCCCTGTCCCCTTGCTTGTGCTCTCTCTCTCTCTCTCAAATAAATACAAATTAAAAATAAGTAATTGAAATAGACATTAGAAGGACAATATAAAAATTTATGAAACTTAAAGTTAATTTTTTAAAAGGATAAACAGAATGGACAAACCTTTAGTGAGACTAATCAAGAAGGAAAAGAAAAGACTCAAATCAACAAAACTAGATGAAAAAGGGCATATCATCACTGACACCACAGAAAAGCTAAGAATTATAGGGGCTATTATGAACAGTTCTTGCCAACAAATCGGATAAGCTCTAAGAAATGGATACATTTCTATAAATATTTAATCTTCTACGACTGGATCATGAAGAAACAGAAAATCTGAACAAACCAATAATAACTAAGAAGATTGAAGCAGTAATTTAAAAACTTCCCTCAAAAGAAAAGCCCAGAACCAGATGGTTTTACTGATAAGTTCTACCAAACATTTAAAGAAAAAATAAGGCCTATCCTTTCTCAAATTCTCAATAATTAAAAAAAAAAAATTGAAGATGGTAAGTGTTCCCAAACTCATTTTTTAAAAAGATTTTATTTATTTATTTGCCAGAGAGAGAGAGAGATCACAAGTAGGCAGAGGGGCAAGCAGAGAGAGAGGGGAAAACAGGCTCTCTGCTGAGCAGAAAGCCTAATGTGGAGCTTGATTCCAGGACCCTGAGATCATGACCTGAGCCTAAGGCAGAGGCTTAACCCACAGAACCATCCAGGAGCCCCTCCAAAAATCAGTTTATGAAACCAGCATCACCCTAATACCTAATCCAGGTAAAGACATAAGAGAAAACTACAGGCCAATATCTCTGATGAATATAGATGTTCAAATCCTCAAAATTGCGGTAAACAAAATTCCCTAGCACATTAAAGGGATCATACACCAAGATCAAGTAGGATTTAACCCTGGGATGTAAGGATGATTTGACATACAAAAATCATAAACATTATACACCTCATTGATAGATTGGAAGATGAAACATATAATCATCACATAGATTTAGGAAAAAAAGAATTTGATGGAATTCCAACACCTTTTCATGATAAAAAAAAAAAAAAACTCTCAAGAAACTGGGTATAGAAAGAACAAACCTTAACAAAATAAGGGTCATATATGACTTAACCACAGCTAACATCATACATAATAGTAAAGGGCTACTTTTTCCTCTAAGGTTAGAAATATGACAAGGGTGCCCATTCTCACAACTTCTTTAACATAGTACCAGAATTCTTATGCAGAGCAATTAGGCAGGAAAATGAAGGAAAAGGAAACTGATTGGATAGGAAGAAGTAAAAATCATCATTGTTTGCAGAAGAGATGATTTTATATATAGAAAACCCTAAAAGACTCTGCCAAAATACTAACTGACGAATTCAGTAAAGTTTCAGGATACAAACTCAACCTATAGAAAACAGTTGCATTTCTATATATACATTGCCAATAAAACATCTGCAAAAGAAATAAAACCATTATATTTACAATAACGTCAAAAACAACAAAATACTTAGAGATAAATTTAACCAAAAAGGTGGAAATTCTGTATACTGGAAACTGTAAGACCTTAACGAAATAAATAGTACAAGACACAAATAAATGGATCCTGTGTTCATGGATTGTAAAAACTAGTATTTTTAAAATGCCCATACTACCCAAAGTGATCTACAGATTAAATGTAATTCCTATCAAAATTTCAGTGGCATTTTCACAAAAACAGAAAAAAAAAAGTCCTAGAATTTGTATGGAACCACAGAAGAGCCCCAAGCAGCCAAAACAATCTTGAGAAGGAGAAACAGTGCAACAGACTATTTTGAAGCTATACTATAAAGCTACAATAATTAGGGGCGCCTGGGTGACTCAGTGGGTTAGGGCCTCTGCCTTCGGCTCAGGTCATGATCCCAGGGTCCTGGGATCGAGCCCCACATTGGGCTCTCTGCTCAGTAGGGAGCCTGCTTCCCCCACTCTCTCTGCCTGCCTCTCTGCCTACTTGTGATCTCTCTCTCTCTCTCTCTCTCTCTCTCTGTCAAATAATAAATAAAAATCTTAAAAAAAAATAAAAAAGCTACAATAATTAAACAGTATGGTACTGGCATAAAAACAGACACATAGACAACTAGAAGAGGATAAAGAGCTCAGAAATTAACCCCCACATGTGGTCAACTCATATTTCACAAGAGAACCAAAAATACTCAGTAGCAAAGGTAAATCTTTTCAACAGATGTTCTTTGGAGAACTGGTTTGTCATATGTAAAAGAATGAAACTACATCCCTATTTTACACCACTGACAGAAATTAACTTGAAATGCATTAAAGACAATGTAAAACCTGAAACTGTGAATCTCTTAGAAGAAAACAAAGAGGGGAAAAGAGCTAATTGAAGTTAGTTTTATTAATGAGTTTTTAGATATTACACAAAAAGCAAAAGCAATGAAAGGGAAAAATAAAAAAAAAAGTGGGGCTATCTCATACTAAAAAGTTTCTTCACATCAGAAGAACAGTATAGTGGTTCCTCAAAAAATTAAAAAGAAAGAGCTATTGTATGATCTAATGATCCCACTTCTAGGAATAGAACCTAAGGAAATGAAATCACTATCTTGAAGACATATCTGCATTCCCATGTTCACTGCAGCATTATTCTCGATAACCAAGGCATGGAAAAACCAAAGTGTCCATGGATGGATGGGTGGATAAAGAAAATATGATTTAGTAATATTCCATTGCATATATGCACACAGCCACAGAAAGAAGGAAATACTTAACATTTTTGACAACATGATTGGATCTTGAGGGCATTGTGCTAAGGGAAATAAGTCAGAGAAAGGCATATATACTGTATGATGTCACTTATATGAGGGCTCTTAAAAGGTCTCTTAGAACTTACAGAGGCAAGATCTTGTGATTTTTCAAAATGTCACTGGCTATTGTGAAAACAGATCACTGAGGGAGGGGTTAACATGTAGGGGAGCAGAGAGGCACGGTTGGGGTATTTTGTCATATTCTAAAGGTGAAATGGGTTGACTTTGACTATAGTTCACAGAAGAAAAAGAGGCAAATGGAAATATTGAGACTTGGAGAGTGATAGAAAAGGAAGAACCTCGGTAGATCTCTGGGCTTGGGGCAGGGATTTCAGGGACACACACTGTGGTGCCATTTATTGAGACCATTCAAGAAATTTCGTTTTGCTTTGTTTCAGTGGTGGTGGGGTCGAGGGGAGGATGTTTGGCAGTTAGCTTGGTTTTAGACATACTATTCTTGATATTTCTGTTAGTTATCCAGGAGATTTTAAGTAGGAGGTTGCATGAGTCTCTTTCTTCAACTGACCTTAAATAAATATTGGATAAATGCATTGAGGTACAGTGGAAAATTTCCATTAAACTTAGAGGTTCATATTGTGGTCTCCTCTTTCTTATCTATGTGACTAGAGTGAGTGTTAAAAATCTCTCTGAGATTTGGTTTTCTCATCTGTACGATGGTAATAATAATAATTAGTAATACCTATTTGATATGCATAGTGTAAAAATCAAATATAATTATCCATCCAAAGTAGCTCCAACACTGAAGTTATAAAATTGTTTGGAGTCCAAATAATATTCATTGTCTTCCATTTCATTTTCCCATTTCTGAATACATAAAACATAGAAGGATATCCTAAATCCACATGTCCATCCTATAATATTTGCAAAGATGACTCACTGTATAAGTACTTTTTAAAAACATAATTCATCTTGAATAATACTTGTAGGCTAATGTCACCAGTTTCAAAAGGAAGATAATTCAGGATTTTGATCTTAAACCATCAAGTCAGTTCACATATGTGACATTTTTGGTATTAGTGAAAAAAATGCTGCAAAATTTTGCCTCTATGGAAGCAACTTTATTCATTTTTCTCCCCCAATTTTAAATATAAAGGTCTTAAGAATCACTAACTTGCCTACAATTCCTGCAACCAGGTAAAAATCTCACCCACAAATCTGATTCATAACACTGTTACACTGACATTAAGATTTTAGGCATTTAGAAACACCTTTTGACCTATTCCATCCTGCATGAATATGAATATATTATGTACTATTGGAGGAAGAATTTTTATAGTTGTTTGTGTAGAGCTTTTGTAAAGAAGAACAGAATATATTTTGACAGTCACAGAGAATAGAGTTGAAAATTTCTCTTGACTCTTCATGTTTTGTTTTGTTTTTTAGGTGCTACAGAAAGGAAAAAAAGACTTAAAGGGAAAAAAAAGAAAGATAACCTCTTATGTAAAGTAAAGAATAATTTATATTAATCAACACTACCCAAGAAAACAGAGGGTGCAAGAGAAATGACAGTTCCTAACCAAATACAGTGATGAGACGAGAGCTTGAAAACAGACTCCGTAATGAAAGAATGTTTTCTTCTCTTCTGAATCTGAGAGATTTGCTGTGCTTGTAAAAATACTAAAGCCACTTTGATTTTCTGACTCATTTTGTAACTTATACTTTCAGCTTACTAGTACATGAGACCTCATGCATTTTTGTCCAGGAAGCAGAAGACATTTTCTATTACATAAAGCTAATGTCTGTGAAGGGATGTCAGTACTTCCGCAATGTGTGGTATTTTCAGTAAACAAGACTAACTCTCTGTAATCTATGGGATTTTAAATTTATCTTGATTAAATTATGCAACAGGCTAGAGTTCTCTAAGGTATATTAAAAATGCATTATTAAGGTCGAATAATTCTTTTCCATAACATTAGACAACGTATTTTTTTTTTTTAATTTTATTTATTTATTTGACAGACGAAGATCACAAGTAGGCAGAGAGGCAGGCAGAGAGAGAGGGGGAAGCAGGCTCCCTGCCGAGCAGAGAGCCTGATTTGGGGCTTGATCCCAGGACCCTGAGATCATGACCCGAGCCGAAGGCAGAGGCTTTAACCCACTGAGCCACCCAGGCGCCCCTAGACAACATATTTAAATAGCGTTAAGATGTTCTGCTAAGTATGAGATGTTCTTGGTCACCCATATTTGAAAACAAACTTCAAGGAGACTATTCACTTCTTTTGTATTGAACGATTTTTCAGAATATTGTATATTGACAATTCTTCAATGGTCAAATATTACTTGCATTAGGTAGTTTTTCCCTTTTCTAGTAGTCCAAGGGATAAGTAGAGTTTTGTACAAACAGTCATATACTTTTCTCCAGAAAATGAGAGAACTTTAAATATTTTGACATTACTTAAAATTAAATGTTTTGGTTCGATAATTAAGATCAACTAAGATTCAGTATGTTAATTGCTTTCCCTTCCTACCAATCTCTTCTGACTTGGTAATCTGCAGCTATCCCTGAATTTCTCAGTAATCTGTGAATGCCCCAAAACATTTTTGTACTTTCAGAACTGATCTGGTGCTTTGGCAATTAATATTCCACAACCTATGATGGTGCAGAGTCACTTGTCTATTAGCATCTCTTGTTTTTACATTTTCGTAAAAAGATAGGATAAGAAAATTGGAAAATTTGACTTGAAATGGACTCAAGGCAGTTATCAGTCATGATCAATGTTATTGTCCCAGCTAAGCAGGTATAAAAGACTTTCGGTCACCTTTTTGCCTATGGAAAGAGGATGAAGAGTAAACTCCAGTCCTTCAGACAAATAGGGGCATTTGAAATGGTGTCATGACCTTTGGCATCCTACAGTGCCACACAAAGTCATAATGTTTTATGAATACTTCTGTGTGCAGTTTGCTGGGACAAGAAGAAGATTATTCATTTATCTTGATGAAATTCACATACATCCATGACATGATTATATAGACACACTTGTTTGGGTTTTTCTCCATCAACCATAATTCCACCTCAGCCCACTCCATGTGCCACTGTCTTTTCTCATTGTCTAACTTCTCTTTATTTCTGCTCAGTTTCTGTTTTAATGGCTTCATTTAACTTGCTCATCTGCATTCTGCTTTGCCTTTTGGCTCACTGCTTATTTTCTTCTTCCTGATTTTAGAAAACTTGGCTAAGTAACTGGTATTTTAGCCTCATTTAGCCTTGAGAGTCTCTCACAGTGTTCCTTTGGACGTCCCATATAAATGGTAGCTAATATTTCTGATCATCAACTTCCCTCACTTCTATTTCCTTGTTCTTTCTCATTGTTATGACAATGAAAGGTGAAGAGTCTAGGTATTTTTTTCTGTAATTGAAGAAATGATCTAAAATTTGCCACAGATTTATAAGGTTTCAGTTAATAATTATCTGCAGGTGATCTGGAAAATGAAGGTAAACCATATATAAGAGTGTAGGTACTTTCTGTAGATTTCTTGCCATCTGTATAGAAAGAGTTGTTAAATATCTAAGTAAATATTTTTATATGAATGAATTATGTGGGTTAAAATCTAGTGAACAAAACAGAACTATACATTCATGATTTGGAAGCTTTTCCACACAATTCCTTGAAGAATTGTTCAACTGCTAATTGTTTCTGCCTTCTCTGCCAGAAAGACTAATATTTGGACTAAAAATTAAAAAGAAACCCATGGTAAGGGAAAGTAGAATTTCTTTATGAGGTAACTATGGAGCACCCCACAGGGAAAATGAATCAGATGAAAATAATCACTGTAGGATTTTCCTTGTTAGAGAATATCCATCATGGCCTTGGGGAAAATGTATCTGTCTTGCTGCTTTGTTTCTTATCCCTTTGACTATGTCAATTCTGACCTTAGTTAAACTATTGCCCATTCCAAGAACATGCCTCTCCTAGGCACAGCCTTCTATTGCAATTGATCCTCCTGGTTCAGTTATAGTCCACTTGGGCTCTTTCTCTGCTCCATAACAGTCTCTCTCTCTCTCTGTGTGTCTGTATGTATATACATGCTTAAATTTATACTCTTAAATTTAGATTTCCATCTCTGCAATGCCTCTCAAATTAATCTTGAGACCCAAGATGGATGAAGAAATCCTGAGATTTTTAGTACAGTAGGGTTGTACTCAGTTTAAATATATTTTAGAAATCTGTTTAATCTTCAAATGGAATTGTAAAATGGTTTTCTATTGAAAATGGTGAATGATTACAATAGATAGCAGTCCCCTTACATCACAGATCTTTGTAAACATACACTGATTATTGAAGGAATTTCCAAGTACGATTTTGTATTTTAAATGATTTTTGAACTTATAAGACAACCATTTAATATAATATAATTTATAATTTAATTTTTTTAATTTTAAATTTTTAAATTTTTAATTTAATATAATATAATTTATAATTTAATATAACATTTGGTAAAATAAGATTTAACTCTACTTCTATTTGTAGAAATAACTGTAGAAATAATTTTATATGCTAATTATATATAAATCTCTTATTGGCTCTGTTTCTCTAGAAAACCCTGACTGATGCAGATACAATATAAGAGTTTAGGAAAAGGTATATTATAAATACTATAAGTGTAAATCTATATTATTAATATATTAATATATTATATTATAGCTTTTAGGTCTATACAATGGAATGACATTAAGTATTTTTTTAATTTTAATTTTTTTTTTTTAAGATTTTATTTTTTTATTTGACAGAGATCACAAGTAGGCAGAGAGGCAGGCAGAGAGAGAGGAGGAAGCAGGCTCTCCGCTGAGCAGAGAGCCCGATGCGGGGCTCGATCTCAGGACCCCGGGATCATGACCCGAGCCGAAGGCTGAGGCTTTAACCCACTGAGCCACCCAGGTGCCCCACATTAAGTTTTTTAAAAGAGAAGTTTGTGTTCAGTGAAGTTTACTTAAGGTAATTGTTGCTTTCAGGGTGCCTGAGTCAGACATGAGAGCATACAACTCCTCATCTTGGGGTTTTAAGTTTGAGCCCCTCATTGGGTATAGAGATTACTTAAAAATTTTAAAAAGGACTATTATTGTTATTGTTATTATTTATTTTATTATTTATTATTATTGTTAAGAATGAGTGTGTTGAGTTTGGTTTAGGGGCCCTGTTGTAAGAAATAGTACTCCAGGTAGTTTATGCTCCAAGATTAAGGAGAAATAAGTATGAGTACAATATAAGAAATGATGTTCTTTCACAACGGTTTCTAGGCATGTAGTAGTCTCTTGAGAAGTACTAATTTCCCTGTACCTAAAAAGATTAATAAATCAGAAAGGATAGGAATTACTTGAGTGTTCAAAATACATTCCAACCTTAGAGATTGTCAGTCTGTGATGATAATTATCATCCCATAGGAGTATAATTAACTTCTTTTAAGAGACATAGTAGAGTCCCTGAGTCATCCCCAGATACACATTACCCCAATTGCCTGGAGAAATGTTGAACAATCCACACAAAATTACTCTCAGTGAGGCTTAGAGAAAACATTCTCATAAGTGTTTGAAGAGCACCAGAATGGAGGAAAATATGGTAGAGCTTGTAGCTTGGTTTATTCTGCCTCTGGTTCTGAGGACTTTAGACCATGGTATATACAAAACATAGGATGTTCACCAGAAGTGTAACAATTCAGAGAAATGTTTAAAGTCTTTGCTATGAAACACTAATCTCTAAGGCCTTTCAGATTAACTGTTTTATTTTTAGTGATTTGTATTTCTATAATTTTGTTTTCAGACCTATTTATAGAGCAACTCTACTAAGTAACAAAAATATCCCTATAAGGTAGAGACCAGGTCTCTTTGATAGGGGTCTATGTAAGTATACTCCAAGGAAATTACTTTGAAATGCCCTTCCGTGTTAGAAAGAATCATTGCAAAAATCCTTTGTCATATCGCATTTTGAATTGCAGTTTTAACCTGGCCACACAGCATATTTTCCTTATAGTTGGTGAGCGTGGTAATTTAATGATTCAGATAAACTATTTTGCAGAGACATTTAGACTCAGAAATTGATTGCACAACTTCTCTGATTATCTGAATTTTAAAGGAAGCCTCGTAACCGTGTTCTTTTTTCATTAGTACTCACTGACAAGTCGGTTTACCATCTCATCCTTACGACAAGTGTCAGGACTCCAATATGCATTTAATTGTTTCTAAAAACAGTGTCCCTTTAATTATATCCTTATAGTTTCTACCAGTTTTTATTTGTCTTCATTTAGATAGAGCCACAACATTTCTCAATTAGGATGAAAATTTCTACTCCTTTCTACTTACTACAACATATAATAGTCGATGTGGATTCTTATATCACTCCTTACAGCACATTTAATTCAAAATGGAAAAGGATTATTATATAGATAGTCCTAAAAATGAAAAATGTTAAAAGCAGGATTTTAGCATCAAAGTATCAAGATAAACACCAAGAAAAAATCTATTAATTCTTCAATATTTTCCTTAACAAAACTAATATCTGAATAAAATTTTCAGTCACCAGAGTCTAAGAATATAGATTTTTTCCTAAGGAAAACCTTTTTGCCTTACTTAGACTTTGGATAGTGTTTTATTTAGAGTTCACTAGACAGAATCAGTGTAGGTAGTCAACATTATTGTCCTAGTGAGAGACTGGAAATGCTGTCCACTCTGTTGTCCTCCCTAGTGGAATCTTATGTTGTGGGTAGAGATATGACTAAATTAAGCAATTTTGAGACTAAGCCAGTGAGACTTAATTATAGACTGGTTGATTATCTAGATTGTTTTTTTAAAGATTTTATTTATTTATTTGACAGAGGGAGAGGCAGAAAGAGAGGGAACAAGGGGAGCTGGGAAAGGGAAAAGCAGGCTTCCTGCTGAGCAGGAGCCCAATGTGGGACTCCATCCCAGGACCCTAAGATCATGACCTGAGCTGAAGACAGACATTTAACCAACTGAGCCACCCACCAATCCAGATTATCTGGATTTTTGTTGATGTTGTTGTTGATTAGTTTGCTTCTATAACAGGACAAAATGAAGGTTATCCTTTATTAGATTTCAGTAAAATTGAAATTAAGGATGATTGTTTTCTTAAATTTTATTTTAATTCTAGTATAATTAATATTCAGTATTATATTAGTTTCAGGTATACAATATAGTGATTCAACAATTCTATACATTACTCAGTGTTCATCATGATAAGTGCACTCTTAAAGGGGGAATTATTTTAAATAAAAGTTTACTGTAGAAGAATAACAGTTGAGGGTTGTGATGGGGTTTTTTTTTTAGTTTTGTGGTTTAAATTGCGGTTAACTAACATACAGTGTAACATTAGTTTCAGGTGTAGAATTTAGTGATTCAACACTTCCATATAACACTCAGTGCTCATCACACATGCCCTCCTTAATCCCCATCACCTATTTAAACCCACCCTCCCCCCACCGGTCTCCAGCAACCCTCATGTTGTTCTCTATAATTAAGAGTCTATTCTTTGGTTTGCCCCTCTTTTTTTTTTTTTTTTCCTTTTTCCTCTGTGTTTATATGTTTAGTTTCTTCAATTCCATGTAGGGATGAAATCACATGGTAATTGCCTTTGACATATTTTACTTAGCATTATACTCTCTAGCTCTACCCATATCCTTGTAAATGGCAAGATTTCAGTCTTTTTGATGGTTGAATAATATTCTGTTGTATATATATACCACCTCTTCTTTATCCACTCATTAGTCAATGGGCATTTGGGCTCTTTCCATGATTTCACTATTGTTGATAATGCTGCTATAAATTTAGGGTTTACGTATCTCTTCAAATCAGTGTTTTTACACCCTTTGGGTAAATAGCTAATAATGCAATTGCTGATATATCTGAGAAATCTCCATGCTGGTTTTTTTTTAATATTTTATTTATTTGTCAGAGAGGGAGAGAGAGAGCGAGAGAGAGCGCGAACACAAGCAGGCAGAGGCAGAGAGAGAAGTAGGCTTCCTGCTGAGCAAGGAGCCCGATGTGGGACTCGATCCCAGGACCCTGGGATCATGACCTGCGACTCGATCCCAGGACCCTGGGATCATGACCTGAGCCGAAGGCAGCGGCTTAACCAACTGAGCCACCCAGGCATCCCCCTCCACATTGTTTTCTAGAGTGGTTGCATCAGCTTACATTCCAACCAACAGCGTAAGAGCTTTATTTTTTCTCAACATCCTCATCAACATCATTGTTTCTTGTGCTGTTAATTTTAGTCATTCTGACTGGTGTGAGGTGATATCTCTTTATAATTTTGATTTCTTTTTCTCTGATTATGAATGGTGTTTAGCATCTTTTCATGTGTCTAGTAGCCATCTGGGTATCTTTCAAAAATTATCTATTCCTATATTCTGTCCAGTTCTTAACTAGATTACTTGATTTTTGGGTGTTCAGTTTAACAAGTTCATTATATATTTTGGATACTAACACTCTCAGATGTTGCTTGAAAATACCTTCTTCCATTCTGTAAGTTGTCTTTTAGTTTTATTGTTTCCTCCTCTGTGTAGAAGCTTTTTATCTTGATGAAGTCCCAATAGTTCATTTTTGCTTTTGTTTCCCTTGCCTATCTAGAAAGAAGTTGCTATCGCCAATGTCAAAGAGGTTACTGTCTATGTTCTCCTCAAAAATTTTGATGGATTCCTATCTCACATTTAGGTATTTCATCCATTTTGAATTTATTTTTGTGTCTGGTATAAGCAAGTGGTCTAGTTTCATTCTTTTGCATGTTGCTGTCCAGTTTTTCCAACACTATATGTTGGAGAGACTGTCCTTTTTGCATTGGATATTCTTTCTTGCTTTGTCGAAGATTAGTTGTCCATATAGTTGTGGGTTCATTTCTGGGTTGTCTGTTCTATTCCATTGATCTATGTGTCTGTTTTTGTGCCAGTACCATACTGGCTTGATTACTACAGCTTTGTGATATAACTTGAATTCCCGAATTGTGATGTCTCCCACTTTGTTTTTCTTTTTCAAGATTGCTTTGGCTATTCAGAGTCTTTTGTGGTTCCATACAAATTTTGGAATTGTTTGTTCTAGCTCTGTGAAAAATGTTGGTGGTATTTTGATAGAAATTGTATTAAATGGGTTGATTGCTTTGGGTAATAGAGACATTTTAGCAATACTTGTTCTTCCAATCCATGGAATGTTTTTCCATTTCTTTGTGTCATCCTTAATTTCTTCCATCAGCTTTTTATACCTTTCAGATTACCAGTATTTTACCTCTTTGATTAGGTTTGTTCCTAGGTATTTTATGGTTTTTATTGTGAATGGAACTGATTCCTTGATTTCTCTTTCTGCTGCTTTTGATATATAGGAATGAAACAGGTTTCTGTACTTTGATTTTGTATCCTGTCACTTTACTGAATTTGTGTATCAGTTCTAGAAATTTTTTGGTGGAGTCTTTTGGGTTTTCTATAAAAAGTATCATCTCATCTGCAAATTGTGAAAGTTTGACTTCTTCCTTGCAGATTTAGATGACTTATTTCTTTTTGTTGTCTGATTGCTGAGACCAGGAATTCTGACATTATGTTAAATAAAAGTGGTAAGAGTGGGCATCCCTGTCTTGTTCCTGATCATGGATGAAGAGCTCTCAGCTTTCTCTATGAAGGATGATATTAACTGTGGGTTTTTCATATATGACCTTTATTATGCAAGTATACTTCGAGCTCTATATCAGCCAAGCCCATTGACTTTTAAAACTCAAACTTTGGGGGACACCAGGGTGGCTCATTTGTTTGAGTGTCTGACTTCAGCTCAGGTGATGATCTCAGGGTCCTAGGATTGAGGACCTTGTGTCAGGTTCCCTGCTCAGTAAGGAGTCTTCTTGTCCCCCTTCCTATCCCTCTGCCACTCCCCCTGCTGATTCTCTTCTCTCTCTCTCAGATAAATAAATAAAGTCTTAAGACAAACAAACAAACAAACAAAAAAACCCTCCAGACTTTCAGGACCTGATGTGGCAGGGGCTTGTGCTGGCCTTCTGGGGGAGGGTCTTACCATGCTAGGACTGATGAAGGTTTGACCCAGAAGGGCAGTCATGCCAGAGCACAGAGGTGTGGGATTTGGAGGAAAGCAGGCTAAACAACCAGTGTCTGAGTTAGCTTCTCTCAGCCTGTGTCTCTGCACCTATGCTGAGGGGCAGAAGAAGACAATGGCATTGTCTGGCTCTTTTGTTCACAGAGAGGCATCTCTGAATGCTACCTCTCACGGATGCATTTTAAAAGGGACAAACTTTCCATGGGCCTTAGGCAATCCTCAGATCCTGCAGCCTTGCTTGTGTGTCTTCTTTCCAGGAGTAGAGAGCTTCCTCAGGGCTCTATCCTAGTCAAGCCCATGAACCTCTGGTCCTTTGAGGTCTTTGAGACCTACTGGTTGTAAAAACTCACAAAAATCTGCCCCTCTCATTTTCCCAGCCAAATGGCTGTGGGGAAATGTTCTCCTGGTGCATTGCCCTGTGTGTTCTTCTCTCCCCTGCCTTTCCCCCGGACCAGGCCTAATCACTTTGATAGACTTCAAATTCTAATAGTTCACAGGGCAAATTTAAGGTAACAGATAGTTGATGACATGAAGATCTATATTAACTAAGTATAGGATGAAAATTCCCAAGATATAATACAGTCTTCAGTAAGACATACTTGGGAGTACTTTCAGACAGTAGGAAAAAAAAAAAAAAAAGTGGCACATTTTTACTGCCCCAGATGGTACTGATTTGATCTAGAATTGGTGTCAGTTTCCACCCATTGAGAAAGGCTTTAAAGGCTAAGACCTCCCTTTCCTCCCAATTTCGCTACTAAAAAAGATAGCATTCCTCCTTTTTTTTTTTTAGATTTTTATCCTATCTACTCGACAGACAGAGATCACAAGTAGGCAGAGAGAGAGAGAGAGAGAGAGGAGGAAGCAGGCTCCCCGCCGAGCAGAGAGCCCGATGCGGGGCCCGATCCCAGGACCCCGGGACCGTGACCCGAGCCGAAGGCAGAGGCTTCAACCCACCGAGCCACCCAGGCGCCCCAGCATTCCTCCTTTTGTCCTATTACCACTGCCTGACTGGAATCTCCACGTTAAAAAGAAAAAAAAAAAAAATTCCTTAGGCTTAAAGTGTTAAAAGGATCTGATGAATGCTAATGGTATCATGGAAGATATGAGACATTAATTGGAATTTCTGACCATTGCTGGACATTTTTTATAGTATAACACACTCCTCCTAGGACTATCCCTCATTTGAAGTAGTAATTCTCAAGTATAGGCTGAGGAGAAGGAGGGCAACCCCAGTCTCAGTGAGACAGATGCCCCAGGTAAGAAATTGTTGCATCACATAAACTAGAACTAACATTTAGGAAGTATTTATCACTTCATTTTTATGGACTTTTCCTGGCAAGGCAAGATGAGTAAGAATTAAAATATGATTCTCACTAGTTAGGTAGCATATTAGTTAATGATAGCAACTATAACAAACTCCAATCAGTATACAGGCTCAAAAAAAAAAAAAAAACACTCATCCAAATTCCAAAATGGATTTTCTTTATAGCAGGTGGTTTTCTTCCAAGTGATGTTCCAGGGACTCAGCCTCTTTTTGTCTTGTAGTCCCACTGTGACCTTGAGGATAATTATGTTTATATGCATAAACCCAGGAAAGAAAAGTAGAGTGAAACACTGAAAATTAATAGAGGTGACATTTTTATAAGCATAACCTAGAATTAATGCTCACCATTGCTACTCAGTCTTTTGGCTAGAACTTGATCTCTTGCCCTTTTTCCCCAAGTGCAAAGGAGGCTGGGAAATATTGTCTAGCAAATGTCCTGGGTAAACAATGAAATAGGGTTGGTGAGCTGCTAACAGTTGTTGCCACATGCACTAGCATGAACACTGAATCTCAGTATCTGATGAATGGAGACATAAAGTAGGGAGAAATAAAATGGGACTAAATAGATTATTTTCCAGATTTATTGCACGGAATTTCCAGATTTTAAAAAATTATGTATTGCACTCTGTACTCAAATGTATTTTGCTATTCATACTTACCATCAACTTTATGTGTGAAATTCTTCCAGTTTCTCTAATACCTCAACTCTCAGCTCTGAACTTAGTAACTCTGGAGATCACACAACCTGAGAACATATTTAACATACAATGATGGCAATTAGAGGGGTGAGAGATGAGGTTGAATATTAGAGGAATGCAGAGAGAAGGTATTTTGAATTCCAGAAAAGATGACTTTTTTTGTTTGTTTGTGTATTTGCCATCACAATGTATCCACTCAGTATACAGTGTAACATTTCAGACTACAATTTATTCACACCTGTAGTTGAGAAACAGCTGTGACATAAGAGAAATATTTGCAAATATCTCATATTGCTGTGTTACTTTGAGTAAGTAATTTCACCTCTCTGGCTTTACGCATTCTGTAAGATAATAGAGAAACTAGATAACAAGCCCACCCCCTTATCCATATTTTCATTCATTGTCCTATAAAATACTTTTTTGGAACTTGTTTTTAATATAATTTAAGAGTTCTTAAATGACCCTTTAAAATTGTATTTCAATATGAAGGGTCATGTAAGGGAATCTTTGTAAACCCTTTTCCTGTCAGAATCAAAATTGCAATTTCACTGCTTGCTGGGAGGTAAAGATAAAGGAATACTTTTACTAATGTTGGAAATCCAGTTTAGGGTATAAGATTATGGGTTTTTTGGCAAAAGTGTAGATAATTATTTAATCCACAAAGCAGAATGTTTTCATCACACCCTTAAATAGACATTATTGGTATATACCAAAAATATTTCTATTACTTAAAAATATATTGTGAGGGGCACCTGGGTGGCTCAGTGGGTTGAGCCTCTGCCTTCGGCTCGGGTCATGATCTCGGGGTCCTGGGATCGAGCCCCGCATCGGGCTCTCTGCTCCTCGGAGAGCCTGCTTCCTCCTCTCTGTCTGCCTCTTCTGCCTACGTGTGATCTCTGTCCGTCAAATAAATAAATAATCTAAAAAAAAATATATATATATATATATTGTGAATATATGTTCTGTAACAAAGTTTCCTTCCTAAAGGAGAAGGGTTGTTTTGTTTTGGTACAGTAACTGTTCCAGCTCTTATCCTGCTGAGCTCCCAGCTCTGAGGTCATTAAGCACTGAGCTGGCAGCAAACCTTTTTTTTTATGCAACCCAGTGGGAAGAATTGGTTCTTGACATGGGACAAGTAGGAATCAACCCTGAAGATATTTGACTCTTTGAAGTCTTTCCCTAAGTGACCTTTTCCTTGTGCCAATCTTACTCTCTACCATTTTACATTAGTTGTAGTTCTAGACTTTTTTTTTCTTTTTTCTTTTTTTAATTGACCATGCACTCTTCAGCCTTTTAAAAAATTAGATTGAGAATTTCATGACACGCTTTAGGAAATGCAGAAAGTATTGATAGAATGAACAAAGCTTTCTCTATGGTTTGTTCACACAGACTGAGTTAACAAAAGCACCCCAAGCAAGCTGCAACCATGGACATAGAGGCGGAAGCAACATTAACATGCTGCACACTTGAAGTTGCATTTTGAAATCCCTTGGGCTTTCTCCTGGAGCAGCAGTTTCTCCATAGGAAGTTCTTATCTATTGCAGAGGGAAGATTAGGTTATATAAGGGTAAAGAAACATTGCAGGTTGCAGATATTCTGACTCTGCAATGCAATCAAATTTCAGACCTCAGTGTTATGAGCTCTTAAGTAGGGAAGCCTGGCACCAGGGAATTTCAAAAAGAAGAAGGAAATATTTGAATATCTCCCAAGCTTCATGCCCTGTGCTATATTTCCTGCATTGAAAATAGCAGGCTTTGGATAATTGTGCATAAATATAAATGGAAGTCCACTCGTCTGTACAGTAGATTCCAGGAAAGATTATTGAAATTAAGGCATTTGAGGAAATTAAATAAAAATCTTTAGAAAAAAATATTAAAGACCACTGTAATGAGAGTCAGGAGACCTGTCAGACCTCAATACATGTGACTCCATATGTCAACTTGGGCAAGACTCACTCAACTTAATTAGGCCTTTTTTTCTCCACCAATAAAATAAAATAATAAGATGATCTCAAAGCCCCTTAGAGCTCTGATGTGTCTTACTTTCTAATACATATTTATTTCACAGACAGAGATCACAAGTAGGCAGAGAGGCAGGTTGGGGGTGGGGGCAGCAGGATCCCTGTTGAGAAGAGAGCCCCATGTAGGGTTTGATCTCAGGAACCTGAGATCATGACCTGAGCTGAAGGCAGAGGCTTTAACCCACTGAGCCATCCAGGCACCCACAGTGGTCTTTAATATTAAATATGTAGCAGTAGCAACAAAAAAATATTATAGCCAACATCCATTTTTGCAACCTGAAACAAGTGGCATTTTTTTCAATAGTCACGAAAATGTATTAACTTAAAAGATTTGGAGTTTTGCTTTGTTTCCACCAGTCATATGAGAAAAAGAATGAAAAATCCATATGTTGAAGTAACTAAATACTGAGCTAAGATTACTGACTATAGCTTTGCAGAAAACAATTATGAAATATGAATTTAATGTACACAGAAGTTTAACTGAAAAAATAGCTGAGTGGAAAAAAAGGTAACATCAGCAGGTCAGTTATAAAAAGTTAAAGCCAAAACAAAGAAAGCAAGACAATGGAGAATTTTACCATTTCATTATTCATGGAAATAATCTCATGTGGGCACTGTGAGCATGAAGATGTGGAGAGACAAACAACATCTTGAAAGTACCTCGTAGCATTTTTCTCCTGTGAATGTATAATAGCATGCATATGTGAGGGAAACATTCTTTGGATTTTGGCAGTATTCTTACAGTAACTAGCTGCAGTGGGAATGTTTGTGGGGTATCTTTACATAAACTAAATTGAAAATAAGACAAATTAGGTGAGTGTCTGTTATCTCTGAATTAAGGTAAAATATGAATGATGGAAAGAGGGACATTTTCAGATGGTACACCCAAAAGTCTAAGTTAATAGTGGCACACTGACTAAAATATTCAACTCTATGAGGCAAATTAACTTGTTTGAATTAACTTGTTCATCAGGATATTATTATAGAATATAAAAAATATGGAAGAAAAAAATAATACAAAGATTATTTGCCATATAGTGTGAGCTATATTTCCATTGAACATTGAGGAAGATATATAAGGTGTAAAATGATTACTATTATAATCTACATATGAAATCCATATTAGTGTGTTGGACCCTTTCACTTTTTCTTTCCAGCAGACATCAAACTTGGGTGTCTAGATTTAGATAGTTTCACAGGAATAAAATTCCTTATCTTTAAAATCTATAAATATTATATATAAAATTAACTTGAGAATAGGCCATAAGCATGCTCTCAAAACTACCATTTCATTTTATAGAATAAAGACACAGCTTTCTCCCATTTTATATCTTACTGAGGTGTATTACCCAGGATGTAAAAACCAAGGGGGACACCAAACAAGTAGGCAATTCAGTATATTGGTTTCAGGTACCCTCTTTTAACCAGTCTGGGCATAGTTTAGCTAAATCCTCTGCTCGGGGATCACAAATCTGCAAAATATTGACTGAGGTGCACATATCTTTTTGAATTATTATTTTCATTTTCTTTGAGTAAATCCCTGGTGGTAGAATTACTGTATCATATGATATTTCTATTTTTCAGTTATTGAGGAACCTCTATACTATTTCCACAGTGGTTGCACCAATTTACATCCCAATCAATAGTACATCAAGAGTCCTTTTTCTCCACATCTTCACCAACACTTGTTATTTCTTTTTTCTTTCTTTTTCTTGTCTCTCTCTCTTTCTTTAATAGTAGCCATTCTGAGTGGTCTGAGATATCTCACTGTGGTTTTTATTTATCAATAATGTTGAACATCTTTTCATTTGTCTGTTAACCATCTGGATGTCTTCCTGGGAAAAATGTCTATTTAGGTCCTCTGCATGGTTTGTAATTGGATTTTTTTGTGTTGAGTTATATAATTTCTTTACATATTCTGGATATTAATCCCTTATTGGATATGTAATTTTCAAATATCTTCTCTCATTCCCTAGGTTGCCTTTCCATTTTGTTGATGGTTTCCTTCACTGTGCAAAAGGCGTCTTTTTTTTTAAATTTATTTTGATGTAGCCCCAACCGTTGTGTGTGTGTGTGTGTGTGTGTTTGTGTGTGTGTGTGTGTGTGTGTGTGTGTGTGTGTTTGTGTGTGTGTGTGTTTCCCTTGCCCGAGGAGACCTATCCTTAATGTCCGAGAGGAAATATATCTGATGTTCCAGAGGTCTCTGCGTGTGTTCTCTTTTAGGGGTTTTATACTCTCAGGTCTCACATTTAGGTCTTTAATCCATTTGGAGTTTATTTTTGTGTGTGATATAAGAAAGTGATCCAGTTTCATTCTTTTGCATGTGGCTGTCCAGTTTTCCCAACGCCAGTCATTGAAAAGACTGTTCCTCATTGTCTATTTATGCTTCCTTTGTCATAGATTAATTGATCCTTACAGGGAAGACTTTAATAGTGGACTTTTATCCTGCTCCATTGATCTGTGTCCATTTTTGTGTCATTACCATACTATTTTGATTACTATAGTTTTGTAGTATATCTTGAAAATGAAAACATGAATTTGAAAAGATATATGCACCCAGGTGTCTGTTGCAACATTCTTTACAATAGCCAAGGTATAGAAGCAACCAAGGTGTCTACCAGTAGATGGATGGATAAAGAAGGTGTGGTACACAATGGAATATTACTCAACCATAAAAAAGCACGAGACCTTTCTATTTGCAACAATGTGGATGGACCTAGGGGGTTTTATGGTAAATGAAATAAGTTAGAAAGAGAAAGACACATACCACAAAATCTCACTTATATGTGGATTCCAAAACAAAACAAAACAAATTAATAAACAAAACACCAAACAGACACTTAAATACAGAGAACAAACTAGTGGTTGGGGAAGGGAGGTGAGGGGAGGGGTGACATAGATGAAAAGAAGTAAGAAATACAAACTTCCAGTTTTAAAAAGACAAGTCATGAAGATAAAAAGTATGGCATACAGAATATAGTCAGTAATATTGTGATGATTTTTGTGGCAATACATGGTGACTAGACTTACTGTGGTGAGCACTGAGTAGTATATAGAATTGTCAGATCAAGTTACAGGTTGTAAACCTGTAACTAATATAACATTGTATGAGTTTAACAACAACCGTAATAATAACAATAACAAAAGTGTTGGCTAGGGATGCAAACTCAATGTAAGCACATCTGAGTCCTCTTCCAAACTTCTCAGTTGTTGGAAATACACATTTTCTTGAAGCTGTATGACTGAGATCTCTATTTCTTGGTAGCTATAGATCAAGATCACTCTGCTCAGAGAGACCCCCCTCTGGTCATTGACATGTGGTGCCTGTCTCTCAAAACATGGCAGCTTACCTCTTATAGGCTGGAAGGAGAATTTCTTTGGATGAAGGGCTCAGTCCCTCTTTAAAAGCTTTCCCAGATTAAACTGTACTCACCTGGGATGATCTTCATTTATATTTGTTCAGAGTCAGCTGATTGGGATCTTAATTTCATCTGCAAAATGCCTTCAGCTTTGCCATTTAATATAATATAATAATTAGAGTGAAATCAGTCATCCACCTCTCACCCATGCTCGAGAGGAGAGGATTAAACGGATGTGTGCCACAAGGGATGGGAATCTGGGGATCATCTTAGGATTCTGCCTATAATAGTGTACTTTCCAGAAACTAAGAGAGAAAAAAAAAAAATCTCAGTGGTTGGTAAAAAGCTATATTGCCAGTCATGTATCTCTAGATATTTCTGCTTTATCTAAATCCTCACTATCTGTATTGAGAAAATGAATAGATTTGGATTTTTTTTTTTTTTTTTGAGATCGGGCTAGTTCTCCCTTTCCTGGTTTCTCACAAGAATGAATTATAAATGGATCCAATTGCCTAGAGGTTATTAGATCTACTGGACTGAACATGCCAGAAGAAGCATCAAAGAATAAGTATTAATTATTAAAGATGTTTCAATCACCTGTTCTTTTTGAACAGGTGATTGGTAAAACCTTCAACTGTAACTAAAACTCTTAAATACTGAGATGATCTTATTTTATTTAAAGCTGCCACTGAGGCACCTGGGGTAACTGGGGCACCTGGGACACCTCAACTCAGTCAGTTGAGCGTCTAACTCTTGATTTCCTTGATTTAGGCTCAGATCATGATCTCAGGTCCTGAGACAGATACATGAATGGGGCTCTACACTCAGCAGGGAGTATGCGGCTGCTTCACTCCCTCTGCCCCTCCCCCCCCACTCAGGCATGGGCTATCTCTAAAATAAATATGTCTTTTAAAAAACAAATAAATAAAGCTGCCATGAACTATTAAAAAAAAAGATGTTTCAATCAAAATTCACAATGTTAAAAGACATCGTTAGTGAATTGCTTTGTGACATACTTTCTAAGTTCTTTCTAATGAAATTTCCTGAACTGTAGAGGCTGGAAAACAAAATCACGGTACTTAGATTATTTGCAAGTTAAGATTGCAGAGTGATTTAGAAATATTTGCATGCGTTTGAAAAGTAGAAAGTGAGGGTGATGCTGGAAATTTGCTCCTTCTGAGAGTCCTGCTGGTAAGCAGTATTGTGGAGCCTTATTTATTTTCCTATTTAATGATGCATTTATTTATTTCCCCAGATACTTAGGAGAGGTGTCATTATCCAGTCAGCAGCATCATAGGCATTAAGAGGACTGATTGGGACATCGTTTTGTTCGTGACAATAACGTGGTTCTGAAACCAATAGTACTTTATCAATCATAGAAGGGGCTTTCTAACTACAGTGGTATTATATAGATTGGGAAGAAATAGCTCTAAAGTTAGTCTCTTAATTCCGTAGGTGGCTTTCTTATCATAGAAGAGGTGGCTTATTCTATTATGGATTTGGTAGTCTTTTCTGAAAGCACAATCTTGATTCTGTTGTTTTCCAGCACTCCCCATGATTCTATACACCACCTCTTGGCTTTAATTAGCCAGAATGTATTCTTTGTTATTGAAAATTACCCAGACAAGTAGCACTTTCTTATCTTTCCTATCCTTTCTATTCCTGTGGAGAGTCACACTACTGCGTAGAACAATAATTTTAGTTGCTTTCTAATACATCTGAGGCCTTTTAGATACGAATGGAAAAATTTTCTTTACTGATGCTCTTTTCCTTTCAATATAAGAGTTTTGAAAATGACCCCCTTGTAGTATGAACCTAATATACTTGTGCCTAAGGCCATTTGTTCTCAAATCTACTTGGTGGAAGGGAATTTGTTCTTAAAGTCCAATGCCTATTAAAACAAAACAAAACAAAACAAAACAAACAAACAAACAAACAAAAACACCTCACTGATAGCCCAGAGAGGTTGCATTATTGCCAGTTTCAGATTCACCAGGAGTTTTCAAATTTAATGACCTTTTTTATCGTTAACATGTATAGGTTAAATTGTCCATTTCCCCATGGTTATTTCCTCTGCAGGCAAATTAATTTTCTTCTTTTTCTCTGCTACATTAAAAGTTTGGTTCCATAAACCCAAAAATTACTGTTAGAAGGATGGATTATCATAGTGTTTGGGAAATAAAGTTGAATCATGGCTTCTTTTCTATTTTCCCAATACTAGCATCCTGTTGTGCATCCAAAGTCTATGCCAAAGAGAATGAAGTGAATGTAGCAGAAGAGACATTTGGGTTTAATATAATGAGGACTTCTTGGTAGAAAGTCTGTTTGACATAGTGCCTACCTTAATGTCATGTCATATGCATAGCGTGAGTTAGTCTTCAGAGAATATCCAGTATTTGAATTTTGATGAAGTTCTTGATGAATGGCTGAATTTTTTGCCTTTTACCTTAAAATACATTTCATCCAACCATACCTTATACCACTTTGTGCTCTCCCTTTAAGATCACTCAAACTCTTGTAACCCTCTGTTAGAATATCTGTATCTGGCCTGAAGCTATAAGTTCTATGAAGCAAATGAAGTTTACCCTAGGTCACTCAGGGAGAAAAAGGAGCTGATCCAGGATTCAGTTCTAGTCAGTCTGGGCCCACAGAAGGGATTCTTAACAGCTACAAGGGGTAACTTCCCAGTTTTAACCATCTTTGATTATAAAACTTGAGAGATTAGTGGTAAAAATAGATCACATATTCATAGATTAATGTGCTCTTAACCTATATTTTATGAGTTTATGGTAAATAACTATGGTTTATTGCACATTTTATGAAGCTATTTTAAATAAATGTACCAATGAGAATCCACATGAGAATCCAACAAAAATAATAATCATTTATCAAATTCTGAGTATTAATTTGAGTTTTCAAGAGAAGGCAAGAATAAAAGAAGTTTTGAAAGATTCAGTTGGAGAACTTATTTGCCAGTAGCTTTATCTTTACAGTCTGTTTCCTTTCCCTATTTGATTCTACCCTTCCCTTCTTATTCAGATTCTCCCACTAATGAAAATTGAGGTGGGAGGATTCTTGCTGGGGGCTATAATGACAGTATTGTAAAGTAGCAATTATAGACTCTGAAGTTTTTTGAAATGGCTTGTACTAGGGAAGAATTCTAAAGTATTAACACTGACTAAAATATTCTCTCTTTTAAAGCATTGGCCCAGAAGGACAAATGTAGACATCTCACAGGTGCTTCTAATTATGGAGTAGTGTCTACTACTGTCTTTTAAATAGTGTGGCAAATCATTCAGCACTTTTAAAAAGCTAGGGGAAAAAAATCTCTGATTTGCTAGAGCATGAATGTGGTAGAAGTTAGAAAGCCTTTTACACATATAAATCATTTAACTTAATATCTGAAAGCTTAACATGGACATAAAACTAACATTTTTTTTCTGCTTTTGATAGTAGAACTGAATCCTATCTCTACCTTTACCTCCACAAGAACTCAGAGAGTACCAGCAGTCTATCAGCTACATACTCAATAGTAAAAATGAAATGGAATTTGTGGAATATGGCTCATGCAATGCCCATTTTAACCTCTAACGTTTTATGTGTTTCTTTCTGTATTGTAGAAGATGGACAGCTAGAATTATATATCCCAAGTTCCTTTGCAGCTAGTTTGCCAGATGTGATTTAGGTCTGAGAATCACAGGCACTACAGGGAGACTTGAATTCCAAAATGAGGGAAATAAAGAATGAAGAAGCAACAAGAACCCATTTTTCTGGCCTATGATGTGGCATAGGAATTCACAGGTCTGCATTTATCACTTTTGTGATTCAGTAGTTTTCTACAGCCAAGGTGGCATTTACCCAATGATGGCAGAGTGTGGTGCTACGCTTACCAGCTTTCTGATTTGCTAACTAGTTTTCCTGGGCAGAGGCAAGATGCTTCTGAGCAGTGCTGGTTTCTCTGGAAGCTCCTCCAGCCCTTGCATCTCATTTGTAAACCATGGGATATATTGGGATACTATATCCCATCCATCCTAAGTGCATGTTCCCCTACTTAGAACTGGCACTATGTTTACATTTCTTAGTAGTACATGAAATAATGATGTGTCTTATCATCAGTGCTGTTCAGATATGTGAAGTGGTGTAAATTCTTTTCTTAGAAAGAAGCCATGGAGGAATCTCTTGGAAGGAACCATGTGAAAAGATTTCTGCAACTCTGTCCTATCTGATAGGGGTATTCTTTGCTTCAGTCTTAGTCAACAGTTTATGTTATAGTGAAAATGAGTATCTGACCTTTAAAATTCTACTCTAAAACATGGAGAAACACAAAATTTGCAGTTTTCTCTTCTAATATCTGTGTTCTGACCACCAAAGACAAAAATGGCTGTTGCTCAGAAAAACTATATGATGGCATATGTATTGCTGCAGAAGTTGTGTAGGATATCGTTAAAAGGACAGGTTTATCATAATTTACTAATAAGCATTAAACTTTATCAACCTGAAATCCCCAAAGAATAAATAATTCTGATTATTAGACTTTCCCAAATTGATATAATTAAAAGCTACAAATTATCACAGGCTGTGGATTTTGTCCATTGCCTTTCCTGAACTCTATATTCTTGTATCTGAAACATCAAGATGATTTTAAGGAAGCAGGCTAATGTTGGAAAAATAATTTGTCTTTTGCCTCAACTTTCATTGTTAAATGATTTTCAGCCTATAAGTATTCAGATTTAGAATATGACGTATTATGATATTCAAGACCCATTTGAAAAATTCAACCTTGTGCTAACAATAGAGCCACAGTTTTAATTATACTCGTGTCCTCTTAACAGTCAAAAAACAATTTGACAAACAGTTTGTTAGGGTGTGTTTTACTCTTTATATTCCAGGTCTTCAAGAATTCTATTTTGATAGAGATATTTCTAAAATATCTTTTCTGCCTTCCTCTTATTTTAAATTATATTATATTTTCTATGATACATGCTTATGCTATAATTATCAAGCATCATGACCAAGTGCAGAACTAGGTCACTAGATGGGGCATCTACAGCCATGTTGGCTCTGAGGCTTTTCTTGGAAAAGAAATCCAGTTCTAGCATATTTGTTTTCATCTATTGATTTTGAGTTTAAAATTTGTTGCTTCATGACTTCCTAAGCTGAACTCTAAAGCTGTATTTCTGTAAACAGAATTTGCGCATGAAAGGCTGAAGTGGAAAATGAACATTGAATAGAAAATTACCTTATTCTTAACCCTTCTTTTTTTTCTTTTTAAATTTTATTTTTTTAAATTTTCTTGATAGACAGAGATCACAAGTAGGCAGAGAAGCAGGCAGAGAGAGAGGAGGAAGCAGGCTCCCCACTGAGCAGAGAGCCCAATTTAGGGCTTGATCCCAGGACCCTGAGATCATGACCTGAGCTGAAGGCAGAGGCTTAACCGACTGAGCCACCCAGGTGCCCCTTCTTAACTTTTCTTATCAGTGTCCTTTGACTCACATGCACAAGTTTCAATACCATTATTTCTGTATCACTAACATCATGAATCAGAAGGCCCTTGTATTTCTGTTTTGTTGTCCTATTTATATAGATTGAATATTCTTCATTATTTCAAATATTTATGACAATGAATTTTTGGAAGAGTCAGCGAAAATGTACATATTCTTTATCCTTATTGGATAGTATCTGATAACATAATACTAGATTATATTTTTTGTGAAGTTTTACTTTAAAGAGCAACACAGACACAAGTAAATTTATAATTGCATCTTTATTCTAAGAACAGTATTGAAAGTTCTCTAATAGATCTTTCACGTGATAGCATTTCACATTTAGAGGCTGAATACCACAGTTCATAGGTTGAATATATTACATAACATTGAAAATTCAGGTAGATAATAAAAAATGTTTTTCTAAGCTAATATTTGCTTTCTTAAAAGTTTCTTGGTGTTCCATATGCAACAGAAAACTATTGGATTCTTACCATATGTCAGAACTTGTATTAGATCTGCAAAAAGAAACATCTAGTAACAAGGCCAAGTGACATTGTTATCTCAAAAAAGCCTCTATTTTGTTGAAAATGCACAGGAACAGGGCACCTGGGTGGCTCAGTTGTTTAAACATCTGCCTTCTCCTCAGGTCTTGATCCAGGAGTCCTGGTATAGAGCCCCACATCAAGCCCCTCATTGCATCGCATCACATCTCATTGGGCTCCCCTCTCAGCAGGAAGCTGGTTCTCCCTCTCCCACTGCCTGATGCTTCCCCTGTTTGTGCTCTCTCTCTATCAAGTAAATAAATAAATAAAATCTTTAAAAAATGCACAGGAAGGATAAAACCAATTACAGTGTGTTTTCATTTATCCATAGCTAGTTTCTGTTCTGTCAGGAACAAGGAGGAATTTTTAACAAACACTGTTAGCTAATTAATACTGTTCCATTATGTAGTATTGAACTGTAGTTTTTGATTAACTGAGAAACAGGGAAGACAGGTAGCTATTATGTTTGATCTCATATCTGTAGTTTCATAGAGAAATACCGTTTCAAACTATTTATGTCATCAATAATAAATATTGTTAACTTCTATAAAGTGGTAATTAATATCTGCAAATCACTCTAAGGTATGATCATTTTTTTTAAACAGTCACCTATTTAGTTGAGTTCAAATTTTTTAAACAACAAAACCTACACTGCAATGAGCCTCTATGTACAAAGACCTTGATGCATTATTCTAATTACATTCTTTGTATATATTCCAAAATGGTAAGAGATATCCAAAGAATATGCACATTTTAAAAGTATTTCTAAGGCCTGGATGGCTCAGTTGGTTAAGTCGCTGACTCTTGATTTCAGCACAGTTCATGATCTCAGGGTCGTGAGACTGAGCCCCATGTTGGGCTCTGTGCTCAGCACAGAGTCTCCTTTGAGATTCTTTCTCTCCTTTCTCTCTGCCCCCCCAAATAGATAAATCAAATCTTGATTAAAAAAAAAAGTTTTCATTTCTTTTGATGGCTGCATAGTATTCCACTGTATATATATACCACTTCTTCTTTATCCATTCATCTGTTGATGGACATCTAGGTTCTTTCCATAACTTGGCCATTGTGGACATTGCTGCTATAAACATTCGGGTACGCGTGCCCCTTTGAATCACTACGTTTGTATCTTTAGGGTAAATACCCAGTAGTGCAATTGCTGGGTCATAAGGTAGCTCTATTTTCAATTTTTTGAGGAACCTCCATGCTGTTTTCCAGAGTGGTTGCACCAGCTTGCATTCCCACCAACAGTGTAGGAGGGTTCCCCTTTCTCTACATCCTTGCCAGCATCTGTCATTTCCTGACTTGTTCATTTTAGCCATTCTGACTGGTGTGAGGTGGTATCTCATTGTGGTTTTGATTTGTATTTCCCTGATGCCCAGTGATGTGGAGCGCTTTTTCATGTGTCTGTTGGCCATCTGGATGTCTTCTTTGCAGAAATGTCTGCTCATGTCCTCTGCCCATTGCAACAACATGGATGGAACTAGAGTGTATTATGCTTAGAGAAATAAGTCAATAGGAGAAAGACAACTATCACATGATCTCCCTGATATGAGGAAGTGAAGATGCAATGGGGCTGGGGGTTAAGGTGGTAGGAAAAGAAAAAATGAAACAAGATGGGATCGGGAGGGAGACAAACCAAAAGAGACTCTTAATGTCATAAAACAGACTGAGGGGGGTGGGGGGGAGAGGGGTTGGGAGAGGGTGGTGGGGTTACATTATATGTTTAAATAAAAAAGCTTAAATAAAAAAAATAAAATAAAAGTATTTCTATATATATTCTTAAAATCTCCACAATGTTTTAATGTTACCATACTTTGTTATTTAGGAAAGATTATAACCCATAAAGATTGATGTTCCCTGACATATGTCTAGTTTTGTTCCATTGTTAGCATTATTGTTTAACCCATAGCACTCACTGCTTTATTATTCATTTTCTCTTTGTGCTGTCTACTTATATGACAGACAATAAGTAAACTTCCTCTTTCTAATGTCCCAGAACATTGACTATTGATGAGTATAATTTCAGTGACAAGATAGTACCTTCAGTAGCTTCAAGTACTATGTCAGTGGCTGTAACTCTCCCTTCTTGTTGCAGATGGCTCTTGAGAACTAATTAGAAGAATACTTTCAATCAACCCTAACTGATTGATATGGCAACATAATATTAGGCACTTAACACTAAGATGTTAAACAATAGAAAATATCTAATATAGGGTATAGATAACAAATAAGGATAACACATTCCCAGAACTGAGGTGTTTTAGTTCTTTCAAGTAAACTAGCCAATATATCATATGATTTCATATAAGTTTTCTTTGTGTTTGCCTTGTAAATCTGATATTACCCCATTTGAGTTGATCCATTTGAGCTCCAGCTGATTTTAGTATCGGCTTTGGTAAATGAATCAAATGAAATACATCTGTATTGAGTTCATCAATAAGTCTGAATGCTCAAGAGTAGTAGGAAAGTCATACATTGTAGGGAAGCCAAGCATTATGAGGTCAAGGGATTAAAAAGGAAGACTATTAAAGGAAAACTTAAAAACCTAAGATTGGAAATCTGATACATAATGCAGTGATTGACATGTGGCTTCTCAATATATTTTATTTGCTGGATTACTGATAATTTATCAGGAAAACTCAACACTTCAAAAATTATTAAAAAGTTAATTCCTATTCAAAAAATTCTATTTCTATTCAAAATTAGTATTATTTCTAAAGATATTTCTCTTATAGATATTATTAGGTGATGTGTTCTATATCTAATAAGTTTCCAAGTTTTGGAATCCTTCCACCCCTCAGTGAATTCACAATGGTGTGATGGGGCCAGGAAACAAAAATTAAAACTGCATTTGTAAATGGGAAGAATGGAAGACACTCAAAATTCACTGGTCCATACAATCCTAGATTCTTGTAGAGCAGTCATCATCTCTGGGAGGAATTCTCTTTTTTTTTTCTCTATATTTCCTAGCTGTCTTCTGGGGGATACTTCTTGTTCATTACACTCCATGACATTTTTAAAATGAATGTTGGAGATTATGCTCTCTTCGAGGGATCTCAGCCTAAAAGTCATTTTACTGGTCATGTAAATTTAGTGTCCCAGAGATTATTCCAACTCAGAATTGGTGACAACTTTGTTTTGGCTTAAGGTTTCTTTGGTAATGAAATTCTCAAAAACATAATAAAATAATTCTTCTTCTCCTCCGCCTCCCCCTCTTCCTCCTTCCCTCCTCCTCCTCCTTCTTCTTCTTAGCTTCAATTTTTTTTCATGTAATATTAACAAGATTTAGTGTTCTGTCTTAGACATAGTTCTCAAATTTGCTTTAAGATGTCAGCTGTTTAATTGAATATATACTGGAAAGACAGAAGAGCGTCAATAAGGGGTGCCTGGGTGGCTCATTTGGTTGAGCATCAGACTTGGGATTTTGGCTCAGATCCTGATCTTTGGGTCATGAGATCAAGCCCTGTTTTAGGCTCTGTGCTTAGTGGGGATTCTGCTTGTGTTTCTCTCTCTCCCTCACCCTCTCCCCCTCCCCTTGCTCATGCTCTCTTTCTCTAAAATAAATAAATCAATCTTAAAAAATAAAATAAAAAAGAATTGTGTCAGCAAGTTGGCTGAATAAGATGTCCCTCCATGGGGGGGAATGGGCATAGGTGATCACAGCATACAGACTTCTAGTTATAAGATATATACGTTCTGAAGATATAAAGTCCAGTACGAAAAATGTAGTTAACAATACTCTATTATCTGTTTGGAATTCCTAAAAAAGTACATCTTAAAAATTCTCACCACACATGCAAAAGGTAATTATGTGAGGTGATAGATGTGTTAACCAACCTTATTGTGACAATCATTTCACAATGTATACTTTAGAAAGTCATCACCTTGTACCCCTTAAACTTACACAATGTTTTTAATTTATTTATTATTATTTTTTATTTTTAGAGAGAGAAAGTGTGTGAGTGGGGGTGTGGGGGGTGAAGGAGCAGAAGGGCAGAGAGAGGATCTTAAACAGGCCTCCCCACCCAGTGCAGAGCCCAGGATGGGCCTCAATCTTATGACCCTGAGATCACGAACTGGGCAGAAATCAAGAGTCTGATGCTTAACTGACTGAGCCTGTTAGGTGCCCCACAATGTTATATGTCAATTATAATGATCTCAGTAAACCTGGAGAGGAAAAACAAAAGAAGCCAGTAGTGGACTACTCTCTAGTAAACTTTCACTGAATACTTTCTCTTAAAATACACACACACACACACACACACACACACACACACACATATATGTGTGTGTGTGTGTGTATGTAATTTATATATATATATATGTATGTATATATATGCATATATGGAGGATAAAACCTGTTAAAACTTGTTTTCATTTGGCCATTATTAGTATCTATTAATGTGGATTGTTGCTGCCTAAAATTTATCTATTTGCATAGATACAAAGAAGCAAATTAAAATGGGAAAAATGTTGCAATAAGCATATAAGACTGATCTCTGACCCACTGATAGCATATAATTAGAGAAACATACAAACATATCAAGTCTAAACTAACCCAAGGACAACATACAAAGCAATATAACTTGTTTAGTAAATACAAATAACTCTAAACATTATTATATTTGTGTATGATGTACTAAAGAATAATATGCAAAATTATTTAAGTTGTCAGATTGTGCTTTTTTGTGAATACAAGCACAGGGTCTAAAATCAGATGGAAACTGTCCATCACTTGCCACTTTTGGGCCCCCGTGCAAATTGTTTCAGCATTTTATATCTCTTTCCATCTTTGAAAATTGTCTGTCACCCATTTACAATAGTATTTAAAAAAAAAAAAGTCTTAATCACTGCTTTACATGCCCAGTTGTGCTCTGAAGTCAAAACATCATCGAGATGTGTGTAAATGTTCTTAAGTTGATACTCTCAGGACATTTCTTGTCAAGGATTTCTGACCTTTACTACAATGAAATCCAGATTTAGATTTATATTGAGAAATGCCATAGCAAATGTTTCTCCCCTAAAAAGGGAAAACTGGCTGGCAGAAGGATTTTCATCAGTCTTCTTAGAGTTTTCTCTTACAGATTAGCAGTGCTCCCTGGGCTCCCTAAATCTGGGGATCTTCTGCTCACTTCCTAAATTTCTAGTTTGTAAAGTATGGCAGGTGAATAAATAAAAAATTGGATACATGTACTTTGTTTTTCTTTACTATAGCTAAAACAGAACGAAGCTTTTTTTTTTTTTTTAAGCAAATCTTTAGAAGTCTAGGTAAAGAGGGAATGATTAAAAAAAAAAGCAAGTCTACTTACAGTGTGTAAGATGGAACCTTATAATTGTGGAAATTCAAATGTCACATCCCTGTTAGGGAGTATGAGATGATTTGATATATGTAAATATTGCAAAATGATTTTCACAATCAAGTTAACACATTCATCACCTCCGTAGTTTGTTGGTTTTGGTGAGAATGTTTAAGGCCGACTTATCAATTTCAAGTATATAATATAGTATTATTAGCTATAGTCACTACAGTGTGTATTAGATCCTTATAACTCATCTCATAACTGAACATTTGTACCCTTTGACCAGTTTCTCCCCATTTCGCCCATTTCACTAGCCCATGACAACCACCATTCTTTCTGTTTCTGTGATTTTTTTTTGTTTAGGTTCTACATCTGAGTGATAATATATATAGTATTTATTTTTCCTTAACAGTCTTTTTTCACATATAATTATATTCTCCAGGTTCATCCATATTTTTTAAGTGGCAGGATTTTCATCTGCCTCTCCCCCAGTCCTGCACACACAATCTGTATCAGCAATGTATGAGAGTTCCAGTTGTTTTATACACTGCCAACATGTGATCTAGTTAGCCGTTTTAATATTAGACATTTCTTTAAATATATTTATTTATTTATTTATTCATGAGAGACGGGGGATGGGGGTAGAGGCAGAGGGAGAAGCAGATTCCTCTTGGAAGAGGGAGCCCAATGTGGGACTTGATCTTAGGACCCCTGGATCACAACCTGAGCTAAAGGCAGACGCTTAACCAACTGAGCCACCCAGGAGCACCTAATATTAGACATTCTTATAGCATTTCATTTTGGTTCTAATTTATATTTCTGTGAAAACTAATGATGCTGATCATCTTCTCACATGCTTATTAGTCATTTTACATCATGTTTTGTAAGGTGATGGATTATTCAAATATTTTACTTATTGTTAATTAGCTTTTTTGTGGCTTGTTATTGCATCATAAGAGTATATTTAAAAAAAAACTTTCTCTACAATTAAACTGTAATTTGCTCTGCAAATACAGAACTCAAAACTGCTGGTTGTCTAATGTAATAATGGATTGAAAATAACAAAAGCGTAAGTGTTATTCTGAATACATTTTAAATTCAGAGTAAATTTTACATAGAATTGAGATCAGAGATGATCTGGTAGTCATTTGTTCACTGTGTCCATTAGACATTTCTGACCCTTGAATAAATCCATAGATCTGGCCACACTCTGAATTAACAAGTCAAACAGAACATAATTGAAAATGTAAATGGTTCCTTTAAGGTCTTTTGCCAGGCATTAGCTTTTTGGATTTGAAAACAGTACATTTGCCATGCAGATGCTGAAGTAATTTACACAATATAAAGAAATGAATATTCAAGCACTGGGGAGCTATTTATTTACAATAAGATACAGATATTGCAGAGAACTTTTTTCATGTTTTTTATAATATGAAGCATACAATAATAAGTTGTATAAATTATTTCTATAAATTATCAGAAGTGAATACTTTTTCTTTTTAGAAAATTGATGATAGTTTCTAATCTCAGTAGATATTAGGCCTTATTTATCCTTAGAAAGCTTATTGCTTAGAGTTCCCTAAGGCATGTTAAACACAAAAGGTAATACCAGTTTTTAATTATATTTCTACCATTGAGGTATTTTAATGTATTGCTTTAGAATTCCACCTGGATAAAATCCTGTAAATCAGTTTCTCTAAAGACTGATAATTTGAAACTGTCATTTCCCCCTTTAAGATGACAAACAATTTATACGCTATTTAAGCAAATAAAAAAGCAACAAAAACCAACAATAATTTTTTACTTAGGCATCAAAATTTGACTTGGTATTCTCTTTCTATTAAAGCTGCTTGGGAGTTGAGGAAGTATACATTTTCATTCACTTATTTATTCTTTCAACAAACATATAGGGAGCATCATTACATACCAGATACTATTATAGGTGTTGAGGACAGCGGTATAGATTCAGATCAGTTTTTGGCTAAAATGTCTCCCTACCTACTGGGGGAAAGGAAGTCCATAGTTTATTATAGCTTTTTTTTTTAAGATTTTTTATTTATTTATTTGACAGGCAGAGATCACAAGTAGGCAGAGAGGCAGGCAGAGAGAGAGGAGGAAGCAGGCTCCCCGCTGAGCAGAGAGCCCGATGCGGGGCTCGATCCCAGGACCCCCGGATCATGACCTGAGAGGAAGGTAGAGGCTTAACCCACCGAACCACCCAGGCACCCGGTTTATTATAGCTTTTAAGTAGTTTATTCATACTATGGTAAATGCTTTTGAAAGTTAGTATACTTACATGGACTTATGGATCCTGTTAATATACTGTTCAAGATTAGAAGTTTATTGAGGTTGCTTATCCTGGGTATCTATATTTGATTGCATTAATCAGGTAAGATCTTTCAGGTTCGTTAATGTATCTGTAATGCAGAAAATGGGGGAGAACTCTATATTTAACTTGGAATTTTATATATCCCCAAACCAAAACTAGTTGAAAATGCTCTACCCAACAATATAGATAAAATATTTTTCTATGCCATTTAGTATAAATGTATTTAGCAACTATAAGGGCCATGGTGGGTTTTTATATGAATCACTTGATCTTCATAGCTAAGTAATTTGTATAAACACTTAGTACAGCTAAGAGGATCATCTATTATCTGGCTGAGACTTAAGTTATTTTTTCCTAGTTCCTCAGATTCTTCTTCACTACCATATATATTTATTTATAACATGATGGATTGATGTGGGAGGCTGCTCTCTAGTTTCAGAGGTTTTATGGTAAGTCCCTGTTTATGCACCAGCCTAGAAATTCTTCTTTAATACAGAAATCATGAACTCCCTCATGTAAAATTTCATTATATTCAAATTGACTTCTGTATGTATTTTGAGAAATGTAATAATTTGTGTTCCAATATATTTGAAACAGAAGTTGTCACTGTGGTAAATATATTTTAACTCCTGTTATTGTAATAAGACAGGAAATAAGTACATTTAAAGAAGTTAAAAATGAAGCTGAGAAGTATAGACAATAAAAACAGGAGTTAAATCAGGTAGAGAGATGTGCTGCTGTTATTGAGTAGAGGGAGAGGCAGCTGAGAGAAAGGAGTCCCCAGGCTTGGGCTTGCATTGTTGTCTCACATGTGAAGTCAGTGAGAGAAAACTGGATGGAGTATGTAGGTCAGTGGGTTAAAGCCTCTGCCTTCGGCTCAGGTCATGATCCTAGGGTCCTGGGATCGAGCCCCACATAAGGCTCTCTGCTCAGTGGAGAGCCTGCTTCCTCCTCTCTCTCTTTCTGCCTGCCTCTCTGCCTACTTGTGATCTCTGTCTGTCAAATAAATAAATAAAATCTTTTTTTTTAAATAAGCTATTTGGTCTGTGCTAGGATTAAAAACTTCTGTGAGTGCACTTAAATTCTTTAACCTAGTAGAAATTGAGTATTGCTTCATCAAAATTGCTGAGTAGATTAAACAAAGGATGCTCAATATTTTCCTATATTTCTCGCATTTCAGTTTTCTGTGGACTAGAAGTTAGATTACAGAAATATTTATCAGCAATTCTAAGTGGTAAGATTATGGATTTTTAAAATTTTTCATTGTGTGGTGTCTGGGTGGCTCAGTTGTTTAGGTGACTGCCTTTAGCTCAGATCATGATCCTGGAGGCTTAGGATGGAGTCCCACATTGGGGGATCCCTGCTCAGCTGGGAGTCTGCTTCTCTCTCTGACCCTCCCCCCTTCTCGTACTCTCTCTCTCTCTCAAATAAATAAATAAATAAAATCTTAATATTTTTTTTTCTTTGAGACCTCCACATACCAGGCAAGCTTATAACAACATATCTGGGATGTTCTCAAATACCAAGTTTTGGATTTTTGTCAGAATAAATAGAAATGCATTCAACTAGGTTTAATTCTATTTATAAAATTAATATTTGAAAAAAAAGTAATTTTCCTAAAAATATTGCTGAGCTTTGTTATTAAGGTTAAATTGTCTTTTGCTGAGAAAGTTTTTACCTAAAAATATGAAAAACATACACTTTTGTGTATAAGATTGCTTAGGACCTAAATATGTATTGGTTTGCAGTGGCACTATAGAACCATCAACATACTTTCAAGTTCAGGGTATAGGTAAGATAGTTAATTGTTTACCACCAGTATTGTTTTTGAATAAATTTATGCTATCTAATATTTAGTACTTCCTCTTGGAATTCATTCTTACCATTACTGGTATAAAAATCAGATGGCAGTATAATTAGTAGTATGAGATAAGCAAATTTTCAGTAAAAGTCCCATACTGCCACAAAAATATTTTCAAACCCAATTCATATTTATAGAAATTACATACTGAAAATCTTAATTATAACAACCTTGACTTTTATGGCACTGCACTTAGCAAATTCAAGATTATGGTATAGTTAATTCCTTACATCAGTGTACTTTAAACTTGTTTGTGCTCTTCTACATTGTCTTATGTTTCTCTTGGTTTGCATGCTGTTTTAATTTTTTTTACATTATATTACTTCTTTGTTTCCTGTTTCTCTCACTGAATCCACAAATCATATTTTCCCATAGGTGCTGTTTATTTCACTGAATTTTGAGTGAGTCATTACCTCCTAACAAGTTTATATGCCTTTTCTCTGCTGGCTTTTACCAAGAAAGCTAGAATCAAAGACCTGATTCTTTGGACTTAATGTGTGTTCAAATGCTTAACATCTAGAAGAGAGAGCATGAAACTCTTCAATATAACGGATTGGATCTATTTCTATGTTATTTTTCTAATTATGCCATATATGCAGGATAGGTAGGGTTGGGATTTCACTGTTTTCAAAGCTTTGGTAAAGATCTTAAAGTAGTTTCATTAAGTCCCCTCTTCATGAAGTCCCTTAGCAGACACCCTCCTAAAAATCGGGACTTCAAATTCAGTACCAAGGAATATATATTTTCCTGGGTCAATCAATGAAAGAGGAGTGGTTGAAATGGGAATTTTGGATGGCAATTTTGGGACACAGATAGGTGTCACTACTGTAAATAATTGCATTGGATGATTTTTATATGGATGTGATGTTGGCTGCTGTAGATGCCTAGGTATGTACATGGTATTTCTTTGAGGGAGGACTGGAGTTTCCGTAGGGACTAAGCCTTCCCATTCAACTCTTGATACTGACAGTAGATTGTATTTTGATTGAGGACTGCTTTATCCCTGGTGCTGATGCTTGTATCTCCAGAGTATGCCTCATGAATCAGACCTCAAACAACCTATTATCTGGTCATGTTCCACTTAATAGTTTCTCCTCTAACTGGTTAAATTTTATTTTATGATAGGTTAAAAAAATCTTAGTTTATCATGCATTTTCATCAACATAGACTTTATAATTAACTTCATGTTTTGAATTCATTTAGTTTCATAGGCTATTTGGAACTCTAAAGAACTCATCTTGTTCAAATAATTAGGCTTTATAAAATCCCTTCAAGCTTATATTTCTTTGTGTGCATTTCAAGAATGTACTTTGAGATAGTAATATTAAAAATGAGATTGTATTTGCCTTATTTACTTATTCATTTATCTAATATCAATATCGACCAAGGGTTTACCATGTACTAGGCATTGTTTTTGGTCCTGGAGTTAGAGAAATAAATTAGACAGTGAAAACCTTGGCTGTCTTAAAAACTGTATTCTTGTGGGGGGAGATGGAGGCAAACAAATACATAAGTATGCAAGAAAAATATGAAAGAGCAATAGCTGTGATGCAGAGAAGTAAAATAGTTTAGTACCACACTGTGCTTCAATAGCCAGGCCCGGCCACCCTCGGGAAGGAAACTATGTACTGAAATTTGAAGGAGTTTTATTTCATTCCTCAACACAAGGACATTGGCTATACCTTATCCTGTGTGAAGGAAAGTAAGTGGAAATGAAGGATGGAAGATAGATAAGATGTATACTAATATTTCAGCAATATTTCTCTAACTTTATTGTGTATTAAAATTATTGATGGTGGGTGCTTTTTTATAATCCAGAATTTAGAGGCCATTTATTGGGTTTAGAGTAGGGCTCAGTTATATGAATTTTTATCAAATTCCTAAATGTTCCTTGGAATGTACTTTGAAAATTTATCTGTTATAACCCACTGAGACAGGATAGACTTGCATTTAAAATTTGGTTTGGAAGTCAAGACTGATGGTGCTACAGATGTACCAGAAACATACAGAAAAGTACTGCAGTGAGGCTTTCTGGGGAGAGCAGGGCTGGCTTACTAGGCTCATTCAGTAATGGCTGCAGAGAGCAGGGAAAGGGAACTGGTTTAGGATTCTTATGGCAGTTAGGTAGAGAAACTGAGATGAAGGTCTTAACTTTCTGCTGACACCAAAAGATGGTGCATCTCAACTATTATAGCTAGCTCAGATGTGGAGCAGAAAGGTATGAGGGAGGAGTGTGGCTTCATACCTATTGACAAGCCCCCCAAATGGAGCGAGACTTTATTGAGCATTCAAGAATAAATTGCCATAGGCTTATGTAATCTACCTTGAGTTTGAAAATAATTCTGTTCTAAGATTTCCTAATCCTATTCAAAATTTTTTTTTCTTTTGAGCTAATTGAATATATACTTTGTGGTGGCACACTTAGATAATAGTTTTGCTAGATGTGGTAGATAATATTATTGTTCAGCCAATATTCACACCCTTCTTTAACGTGGAACGAGGATAGTACTCTAATCCATTGATGTTGGCCTTGACTGTGTGATTTTCCTTTCACAATCAATAGAATATGGGAAAAAGTGCCATGTCCAAATGTGGAAACTTACCCTTAAGAAAAGGCATTGTGTGTTTCCTCTCACCTCTGTGGAAGCTTGCAGTCTCAGCCTGAAAGACAAACAAACAAACAAGCTTGCCTTGAATAGCCTCTGATGTAAAATGATTAATGTTTGAAGCCAACTTGGACCAAATCCACAGTTTGGACAGCCAAGCCAGCTGAACAGAGGCCTCACCAGTCAAAATCCACCAGAGTCTTCAAATTGCAATTTGAAAAGGAGCCTCTCCCAGCAACTCAAATATTTATATGAGAATAATACTTAATGCATGCTACTGAGTTTTGAGGTAGTTTATTATACAATATTATTGTAAAAATAGCCGACTGATGCACCTGATATCTCTATGTCTATAAAGACTTATAGAGATATATGGACCATTATGTAAGCACTACTCTTGTCCATTTTTTTTTTATTTAAACATATAATGTAACCCCACCACCTTCTCCCAACACGCCTCCCCCCCACCCCCCTCAGTTTGTTTTATGACATTAAGAGTCTCTTTTGATCTTGTCCATTTCTTATATGGTTCTACTTCCTGGACAGGGATCTTGTATTTCTCCTTTCTGTGCAACCATACCCTGCTTCTCATTTATGCTTATGATCTGGAAAACAGTACCTAATTTTAAGACAGACATGGATCTTAAATTTACTTTGACCAAAGCTCTTATATGTCTAGAACCTGGAGAAAATAGGTAAATAAAAAACACGTGGAATAAGGCAAAAACCTGAAGTTATGTGCCATACATATTCATCCTTTTCTTAACTTTAGCATTTGAATTCTCCTAACTCTTTGACAATAATACATTTGGAATTTGTATGATTTATTTTATGTTAGCATATGACTTAACCATTTCATCCTAATTCTCCCTTTCTTATAAGCATGTTGTTTTTATAATCACAGTAGATGTTTTCCTTTCACCATCATCCTCACTTACTACTCTCATGACTTCCCCAGGAAATAGGTGGAAGCTAAATTTTGCTGTCCTGAGTTTTTGTTAGGGGAAACAGAGGTAACATATTAGAAATTTTTTCAACAGCAGAAATAAATTTGATAAGGTTCCTGGAACTTACTGGCATATAACTTGTGTTCAGTTGCATTGGTGGAGTTAGTGGATAAATGGTTCAAGAAATATTTCCACCAGGCTAAGCCAAATTTTATTTATTAAAAATATTTGCATCTGTAAGGCTGAGGGATATTTCAGAATTCAAAGAACAATGTAAGTTTACTTCTATGTGTTAGATCATCAAGATAGAGATAAAAAATCTCAGGCTATTTTTAATATTCAAAGAATATCAATAGGCATGATAATAAGAGCCTCCATCTAGAAGCTGTGTATGTATTATGATATATAATAATTGTAAGATAGCTGTTTTTAACCCCTTAGTAAGGGAAAATGTTTTTCTAACATTTTTCAATTAATAGCCTATTAAAATATCCCTGTGAAGGTTAAATCTTATTTTCAACATTTTACAGGAGAAAATGGAGACTAGAAAATTTGAATAAACTTACTGTGTCTATCAGGTCAGGGAAGGCCTTGTTGTGATAATAAGTAACCCTAAAATTCAAGTACCTTAACACAATAAAAGTTCATTGTCTTGCTTATAAAAAAATGTTGCCTGTCATGGTGATTCTGCAGGGCAATTGCCTGTGGTATGGCAATCCATTTATTCAGGCTAAGGGTGATTCCAAAGCCCATAGCTTCCCAAACATATGGTCTCCTGAAAAGTTGAACACTGGTTCATAAATGCTTCACTCAGAAGTAATACATACCATGTCTGCTCACATTTCATTAGCCAAACATAGAGTCAAGTTTACTCCTATGCTCAAGGGGACAAGAAGCACAATCTTCTCTTCTTGCCTATCAGAAGAAGAGACCCACTTATACTTGAAGAATGGTAACATCTGCCATGCTCCCCTGAAGTTACCTAGCTAACAAGTAGAAGAACAGGGGTTTCAGTCCAAATCTATCTCCAGACTTTGTGCTCTTAATCATCGGGCTATCTGTTATTCTTTACCATAAATTAATTGGTGAACCTTTGGGAACTCAGAACAAGAAAAATGCAAAGAAGGGAGGAAACTAAGAAACTTATTTCTTTGTAGAAACGGATTACTAAAGGATTTGTAGGATAGCTTGAGATTCTGGAGGCTTAGGTATGTTGCACACATGACTTAAATCTCTACCTTAGCCTTTGGTGGCACCTGAGGAAGAAAAGAAAACTGTGGAAAATTTGGGAAAACACATACTGAAATCATCAACATCCTATTCTAGGTTTTAACTCTGATTGACATGACTTGACTACCTAGACAACAAATGTTTTTAGGGTAGGATGACATATTCATACTAAATATGATCTTTAAAATGCATTCAGCATCTCATGTGAAAACCTCTGAATATTGGATTCAGATAAACAGTCTGTTGGATACTTGGCATTCTGTCAGATTGAAGAGGGATTCTCTTGAGATGTTTATCAACAGAAGAGGACTTCTCTGTTAGGATAAGAAAAGTTAATTAATGATTGATTGACCTGCTGAAGTGCTAGCTGAGATACACAGCTTACCCTGGCTATGTGGTCACTTGAGAATTCTTATTCTACTTGGCTATAAAATGGATGCATTAGTATTCTAACTGTTTATTTTATTGTTATGATAGCTATGGCTGCATTTACAGTTTTACTGAGCAATGATATTTAATGATATTTTTATTTTGAAGGTAAAAAAGCCTTATATTCCCACATGGTGCATCATGCCAGAGTATAGCTGCTAGACAAAGGTCAAATGAAGCAACCAGTCTAGGGTCTAACTAGATTTATCAGACTTTATGTATTTATTTTTAAAGAATTACCACATATAAGTCCAAATGGTCTAATTTAATTATTTCACTGGAACTTGCTTTTAAATTTTCATTTTTTAAAAGATTTTATTTTATTATTATTATTTTTAAAATATTTTATTTATTTATTTGACAGACAGAGGTCACAAGTAGGCAGAGGCAGGCAGAGAGAGAGAGAGAGAGGAAGCAGGCTCCCTGCAGAGCAGAGATCCCAATGCGGGGCTCGATCCCAGGACCCTGAGATCATGACCTGAGCCGAAGGCAGAGGCTTTAACCCACTGAGCCACCCAGGCACCCCAAAAGATTTTATTTATTCATTTGACAGAGATCACAAGCAGGCAGAGAGGCAGACAGAGAGAGAGGGCGAAGCAGGCTCCCTGCTGAGCAGAGAGCCGGATGTGGGGCTCCATCCCAGGACCCCCGAGATCATGACCTGAGCCAAAGGCAGAGGCTTAACCCACTGAGCCACCGAGGTGCCCCTAAATTTTCATTTTCATATCATTTCACAGCTAAGTTATTCAAAATATCAAAAACTTAAAAACCCATTGGAAAGCTATCCAGAATTATAACTATTTAAATTTTATAGTCATATGAATAAGATTGGAACAAAGTTGTCAGGTTGACTTGATTGATTACAGGGCTACAGGGAATTTTTCTTTTTTTTAAGATTTTATTTATTTATTTGTCAGAGAGAGAGAGCGGGAGCGAGCACAGGCAGACAGAATGGCAGGCAGAGGCAGAGGGAGAAGCAGGCTCCCAGCTGAGCAAGGAGCCCGATGTGGGACTCGATCCCAGGACGCTGGGATCATGCCCTGAGCAGAAGGCAGCCGCTCAACCAACTGAGCCACCCAGGCGTCCCAGGGAATTTTTTTTTAAAGTTTATCATACTTATCATTTCGTATAACAAGAAGATGACCAAGAAATGTTTAGAAATAAAACTGAGGAATATAAATATTTGCACATTTTAGCAGTCAAAGGATAAAAATACAATTGAGAGGTACCTTTTCTAATTAGTGTGTGGTCAATGCTGACACTTCAAGAAAGAAGTTATCACTACTCAAGAAAATATAGCATTGGAAACGGCTATCTGAGAAGAAATTTACCTTCAGTGCCAGCAGATCTATTAACTACTAATTTACCAAAACTCACATGAAGAAGCATTAAATAATGCTTGATGTCTTTTAGGAAAAGGTATGCACCTGTGAGGCTATGATTTCTGGGATTAGTCACACAGATTAATTTTTCAATTAACACATCTTTTAATATTAGATTTTTCTGTAAGAATGTATAGACACATTGGTTTCTTAAAACTGATGAAACTCCCAAAGCAACGCAGATATTTTAGCTTATTGCTATCACATGCAAACAAAAAAAAATGTTAAGAATGCAGTAGAATTTCAAAAATTATATTTTAATTCAGAGATTGCTAGTAAAACTTTAGATTTGCAAAGCAATTTCATAGCCATGTCTATGATGCTTATAACAGAAGTTCTGCATTATATCTTCTGATAGATACTTCTGATGGTACCCAAAAGGGGTACCATCAGAAACAATGTTTCCTAGCTGATAATAGACTAAAAGGAATTATTTCTTGATACATGAATATAAAAAGTATATATTTATAACACACATGTACAGTTGATATTTTAAATTTGAAAGTATATGCTGATGCATCATTAAAGCACGTTCTGTTTTCTACTTCATTTTTCAGGAGAGCCTTCATCGATAGGGTCTAAAAAATAGGATACATGATAATGGTTTGTGAAGAAGCATTCGACCCGTTTTTGAAAGCTATTTGATTATAGATCCAAGTAATTAAATCTACATCTGGTTCTCTTTATTATGACCAGGAAAATGTTACAGTTAGAAAACACTCTGATGTTTTCTGACTTTCAGAAAAATTACAACAGAGCATTTAATATTTGGCAAAGATTTCACCCTAAATGTGAATTTACCTCATATTTTTATGAGTCTTAAAAAATGTTTTATTATAGAAAAGGTATAGAATAAGATTCATTAGTTATGCAGTCTCTGACATGAGTGACAGAGTGTGAAACAATATGGATCAAAACAATGTAGAAAAAATTGAGTATGCTTCAGAAGAAAAATATTGCATCCCTTGGTTCTGATACCTTCTGTGTCTTTGGTCTTGGCTAAGTGATTTTCTGCCATAAGCCTCAGTTTCTTGATATAAAATGGATATACAACTTCTCAATTGTGTTGCAAAGCATGAAGGAGACAATATATGAAAACACTCTTTCAAAATTGAAAATCATGACACAAATTGCTATTCAAGAGAATGACTCCACTAGAATCACATCAGTTTGAAACTGTTTTCTCATTATAGTATATTCACCTGAGTTCCATGTTGACTAGCAATACTGTTTTACTTTCTTTTGCAACCACGTCTTTGTTGTTGTTGTTGATTTTTAGCCACTTTGGATTATTTTTTTAATTTTAATTTTATTTAAGTTCAAGCTAGTTAACATACAGTGTATCATCAGTTTCAGGGGTTGGATTTAGTGATTCATCAGTTGCATATAACAAACACCCAGTGCTCCATAATGTCCATCTCCCAGTTACCCCATACCCTTACGCCCCCCATCAACCCTCAGTTTTTTTCCTATAGTTAAGTCTCTTATGGTTTGTATATCTCTCTGATTTCATCTTATTTTATATTTCCTTCTCTTCTCCTGTGATCCTCTGTTTTGTTTCTTAAATTATCCATATGAGTGAAGTCATATGTATAACCACTTCTTTGTTTTGAGAAAGGCTTCTCTCGTTTTCTTACCCCTATTTTTAAGCATTTTATAGTCCTACTTTTCTTCTGTACCTGAAGGCATCCTAGGGAAACCATTGGATAAGATTATAAACAGTGAGAAATTTATAGTAAACTGTTTCATGTTTTCTGTTTAAAAAAGGTTTTTATTTCCTTCCTTTTATTTTTTTCACTTTCGCTCCATGATTCTTTTTGCCTTTTAAAACTAGCTACAAAAAGATAAAATAAGATTAGAAGCAGAGAAAAGTACACTAAAGCAGATTTTTACCTACAACTACCACTGTATCTGTCACCACTGCTATTTCTCTACTGATTTCTTCTGCTGCTTCTATTACGCCTGGCTAGTATATTTAAGGTGCTGATCCCAGGATTTTATGTTTATTGTCTCATGGGATCACCATGACGACCTCCTATGAAGGTTTATTTAATAACCACAATTTGTAGTCCAGAAAACTGTGGTCCAGATAAATTACCCAAGTCAAAGTGGCTACTCACACACCCACTGAGGTGAAATAGGCATTTGGAGAACAAGTTAGGGGCAGAAAATGAAGGGACTCGAGATAGTCAGAGCCTGACATATACTATGTGCACAGTGAGCAAGTATTCCAGTGAAATGAACTATTCACAATTTCCTCTAGCAGAAGATCACAAGTGAGTGTCATAAAACATGTAACACGCGGAGTCCCAGAAAAATAATCATGAGGTGATCCTATCGCCAGTAACAATACAATGGAGTAGAAGCTGCTATGCAAGACAGGATGATTTTTCAATAAGATTTTCAATAAAAGGTCTTGAGGGAAATTAAAAAGATAGCAGAGTGCTACTTTTCGCAGTCAGTCATCACCCAGATAGATTTTAAAATTCTGTCTTTGGTGATACATGAATTAGGTTCACTTCTTAGATCTGTCATTTAGCTTTACAGCCTACATCATTGATTAGTTTCTCTGGCTCTTTGTCTCCTCATCTATAAAATGGGAATAATAATAGTATCTACTAGGACTCTTATGAGAACTGGATTACACAATCTCAAAGATCCTTGTCCATAATAACTTCTGCACATGAATATTATAATTTACAATATTTAGTGCTAGTGACCAAAACCCTATAAAACTTCAGTTTGTTTTAGAAAGTATTTTTTTCCTTTTATGGAATGAATAAATAATGGAAATAAAAGGTACAGCATAGGGAATATTGTCAATGATACTGTAATATTGCATAGTGACAGATGATAGTTACACTTGTGATCATATTATATAGAATCGTTGAATCACTATGTGTTATAACTGAAAGTAATGTAACATCATGTGTCAATTAAAAAAAAAGTACAAATTTCCAGTTATAAAATAACTCACATGGGTATAATCTACAGTGCAGGTAATATAGTCAATTAATAATATTGTATAGTGATAGAGGGTAACTAGACCAATATTGGTGATCATTTCATAATGTATAAAAATATTGAATCACTGTTTTACATGTGAAACTAATATAATATTGTATGTTAATTATAATTCAATGAAATGAATTTTTTAAAAATATTTTTTCTTAATTCAAAAGAGTCATAGGCTTAAAGGCCAAAATCACTGTCCATATATTTTTTTAAAATACTCAAGTGAAGACAAATCCAGTTCTCTCCCCCAAATCCCATTCCTTCAAATTTAGAGAAAGCCAGCTGTGAACATGGGTTTTGTGGCTTCCTTAAGATCAGTGAAGCAGGGACGCCTGGGTGGCTCAGTTGGTTAAGCGGCTGCCTTCGGCTCAGGTCATGATCCCAGCGTCCTGGGATGGAGTCCCACATCGGGCTCCTTGCTCGGCAGGGAGCCTGCTTCTCCCTCTGCCTCTGCCTGCCTCTCTGTCTGCCTGTGCTTGTGCTCTCGCTCTCTCTCTAATAAATAAATAAACTCTTAAAAAAAAAATCAGTGAAACAGGGCTGAGTTGGATTTTACCATCTGAAGTCTGTCTTTAGACCAAATTCCACATTTGATTCTTTTTATGTGTGCTCAAGTGAATAGTCACAATTTATAAATGTCCTGTGGTGGTAATATGCCACAAATTCTTCTCTCTGCAATAAGATTCATCCAATTAAGTAACTTTAGGTGAGAAACCATAGGACAATTTACCCAGGAAGAGCAATACCTACTACCTGTATAGTTAATAATGCATTCCTCCCTTAGTCCCTGTACAGCTTTTGAATTCTTCCTTTTTTACTGATTATCTAGATCCATAAGTCTAATTTTTAAAATTAAATAATTATTTAATTTATTAGTTCAATAAAATCATGTAATTTATTAAAATAAAAATAAATTAAAATAAAAATTTTAAAATAAAAACCCAAACTATATATATATATACATATACATGTATATATATATATATTTTTTTTCTTGAAACATTGCTCTTCCCCTAATTAAAACATTGCAAGAGACTTTTCCTCGCAGACTTCGAAATCCACTGATGTGTGTCTCAAATCTAAAAATGAGCCTGTAAAGAATTATTGTCTTAACCTCCTCAGGCTAAACTTGTCATGCTGTGGCAAGTCAGTAGCAAAACCAAATAGCAGTTTCTAATTTTTTTATGCAACTCTAAACATAATTGTAGAGAACTGGATCAATCAGAAATTAACTTTGAATATTAAAAACAAAAATAATTTATAACTGATATATCAGTGTTAACATGTGTATATACATAGCAAATATTAATGCATGGATGGAAACTACACACACAAGAAAATATACCAGGGTTGCATAACTGTAAATTTACTAGAAGTTACTGTATTGTATAGGTGGATTAAAATAGGTGGATTTTTTGGTTCTGTAAATTTTTATATCAATATAGCTGTTAAAGAAGAGAAAAAAAAGATAGTACTTCAGTAGGAAGTCAGCAAGGAGTTCCAAATAATAAGATTCCTGTAGGGATGCCTGGGTGGCTCAGTAGGTTAAGCGACTGCATTCAGCTCAGGTCATGATCCCAACATCCTGGGATCTAGTCCCATATGCGGCTCCTTGCTCTGCAGGGAGCCTGCTTCTCCCTCTGCCTTTGCCTGCCACTCCGCCTGCCTGTACTCTATCTCCCTGACAATAAATAAATAAAATCTCCAAAAAAAAATAAGATTCCTGTGACACTTCAACTTATCTGGAAATAGTCACAATTTTCATTCAGTATATGAGTCAGAAAAACCCAAAAGTAAATGGTATTGAAGAGGAGGACAAATGGATTATGATATTCTGTGCCATAAAAGGGAAAACTTTTATAAATTCAAAACTGAAATTACCATCTCTAGCTTAAAAAGGCTTCAATGCCTTTGATGCTTTTTGAAAAATTACTAATAAATAAAAATATATTATTCTTTACAAAAAATGTACAAGTATTATATCATTTGTTTTGTATCTGATGTTTCACATTTATAATCTATTTTAGTTTCCTTATTTGAACTCTGGACTCATTCATTGTTCTCACTGTATCTTCAAATGATTATACTTAGAGCCCTAAATGCGTCAGGATTTCCTGTTAGCTTACTTTTCTTTGTGTTTCTTAGATATTAATTTAATCATGAGAGCATTGTGTATCTTCATCTTGACTTTTATTCCATCTAGAATCCATAATTGTTCTGATTTTTTGGAATATGGTTTCTCCAACTTTATGTTAATACTGTTAAACAATTTCAAATACCACTTAGTTATCTGTGATTAAGTGTTTGGTTTCATCTATTTTAGGCCTTTCTTAATATCCACCTGAACATTCATTTAGCTCACCAGTTAGTTTTAACACTTGCATGATTTGTTCCTCTGGCTTTAGCATCTCTAAAGATGTCTTGAAAAAAGAAGAAATTTGAACCTATGACTTTTAAATTATTTTGTTATAAAACTAATTGATTCTGTATGTCCTTAAGTATTAATATTTTTTCTTTACCATATAATTATTAAATTAAATTTCTTCTTTATGTGATATACTTTAGGTGTGCCTAATTTTAAAAAGAGTTTTCATGCTCGTCCATGTAATTGTAAAACACAAGACATTATTTGTTCATTCCTACATTATTTTCTCTAAATCTAATCTATACACTTTGTTTTCATGATTTTTCTATCCCCAATGTCTCTGTCAATGAGATTCTTGCCATGTAAGATAATAGTTCTTCGGGCGCCTGGGTGGCTCAGTGGGTTAAAGCCTCTGCCTTCGGCTCAGGTCATGAACTCAGGGTCCTGGGATCGAGTCCTGCATCAGGCTCTCTGCTCAGCAGGGAGCCTGCTTCCCTCTCTCTCTCTCTCTACCTGCCTCTCTGCCTACTTGTGATCTCTCTCTGTCAAATAGATAAAATCTTTAAAAAAAAAAGATAATAGTTCTACCAAATTATTCAAAATACGAACATGTACCTATGGAAATTGGTTTAAGAAAATTGTAATTAGGGGTAGTCTGTAGGATTTTTTTGAGCGAATGCAGAGCTCATTTATAACAAGATCAGAATCAACTGGTAGCAGAAGAGGGAGAGTAAATATTTCTCAAACATTTTTCCTACGAAACTGTCATGAATGGGTGGTAGAACTACCTTATTATGGACATACCTCACTGTACCAGTCAGGGTTCTCCAAAAATCCAAGCCAGTTGTGTGTATAAACATGTGTGTACATATACACACTCAAAAATAGGGAAGAAAGGAGTTAGGGAGGGAGGGAGAGAGGGAGGGAGAGATAGGGAGGGAGAGACAGAGAGAGAGAGAGAAAGGGAGAGAGGGAAGAGAGATTACTTTTCTTTTAAGGAACTGACCCAAATGACTATGAATGCTGGCCAATCCAAATCTCTAGATGAGGCTGGCCAGGTGGAGACTCAGGTAGAGACTGATGCTGCAGTTTTCAGGCTGAATCCCTTTTTTTTCCACGAAGCCTCAGATTTTGCTCTCAAGGCCTTCAGCTGGTTGAATGAAGGCCACATTATGAGGTTACATTAAAGGCAACTGATTGTAGATGCTAACCACGTCTACAGAATACATTCATTGCAGCATATAGATTAGTGTTTGGATAAATATCAGGATACCATAGATTAGCCAAGTCGATACATAAAACTACAACATTCACCTCCCTTTTCCCAGTGAGAGAAGCTGTTTTATGCACAATGATCACAAATTCAAATTTTACTGTCTTTTAAAAAATAATTAATTATTCATTTTAGAGAAAGCAAGAGAGCAGGGGGAAGAGGGGCAGAGAGAGAAAAGGAGAGAGAGAATCTCAAGCAGACTCCCTGCTGAGCATGGAGCCCAGCATGGGGCTTCATCTCAGTACCCTGAGATCATGACCTGAGCCAAAATCAAGAGTTGAACACTTAGCTTACTGAGTCACACAGATGTCCCTCAAATTTCATTGCTTTTCAGTATTTAATCATGAGTCATTAAAAATTGTCCTTTTATTTATTTTTTTGTAATTTTTTTCAGTGTTCCAAGATTCATTGTTTATGCGTCATACCCAGTGCTCCATGCAATACGTGCCCTCCTTAATACCCACCACCAGGCTCACCCAACCCCCCATGTCCCCCAAGACTCTCAGTTTATCAGAGTCCACAGTCTCTCATGGTTTGTCTCCCCCTCTGATTTCCCCCAAGTCACTTCTCTTCTCCATCTCCCAACGTCCTCCGTGTTATTCCTTATGCTCCACAAGTAAGTGAAACTTACTTGACTCTCTCTACTTCACTTAGCATAATCTCCAGACCCGTCCATGTTGATATGTTGATTCAAAAGTTGGGTATTTAAAAAATTGTCATTTTAATACCATTTTGCCTAGAAGAAATATTATCAGGCAAAAGTTACATTAGGGAATTTAAGCTCTCTGAAATTTATTATTTTAATAAGTGAGAGATGATATAAATATAAACAAATATAATAAAACGTGTATATAAAACATGTATTGTTAACATTATAGTGTTTTATTTGAAGAAATGAGAGACACAATTAAGAAACTTCAGGTGATATGGAAATAAAAGGAGTTACACAAAATCTCGAGACTGTTTTTTTTATCTTTTTGGTTTGCTTTTTTGTTTATTTGTTTTTCTTCTTGTGCTGGCATTTTATGGAGCCAAAAAACCTGAAAGTGGGCTTTCTGCCACATCACCCAAGCCTTCCAGATTCTGTACAAGGTGCCCAAACATTCCATCTGAAAGAGAACTTTCAGGAACCCAAGATGCTGTTTCAGCTCTTAAAAGAGTAAAGTCTGGGGAATTGATGTTCATCTCGATTTGGCTTTCTTTCCCACATTTAATGCAGTAAGGAGAATAGAAAAGAGAACTGTATACTCCATCCTCAGTTAAATTGGAACTATATGACACCTCAACCATTAAATGAAATGAAGGGTTTTCAAAATCAGTGAAATAATACAATGAAAAAAAAAAAAAGAAGCTGTATAAGGAAGGTTCTGCCAGTTACAGACCCCAGAAAATGTCACAGGTACTTTTTTTCATGGAAGCTGTCCACACAGACACACAGGATATTCTTAAACTCTGGGTTAGTGTTTTGTGTTTTTTTAAAGTATCTTTATTTTTTATTTTATTAAAACTTTATGTTTAGAGTATTTGTAGGTTCAAAGCAAAATTGAAAAAGTACAGAGTTTTCCCATATACCCTCTGCCCCATTACACTCACAACCTCCCCATTATCAACATCTCCCACTAGAGTGGTACATCTGTTACAATTGATGAACCTATACTGGCATATCATAATCACTCAAAGTCCACAGTTTACATTAAGGTTTGTTCTTGGTCTTTTACATTATATGGGTGTGGAGAAATTCATATATTGTATGATATCATACATAATATTTTCACTGCCCTAAAAATCCTCTGTGTTCTTCTTATTCAT
>ML107669.1:304387-314985 GCA_003697995.1 Taxidea taxus jeffersonii | reverse complement strand
TAGTGTTTTCCTTTCCTGAATGTCATTTAGTTGGAATTATGCAGTATGTAGCCTTTCAGATTGGTTACTTCCACTTAGAAATATACATTTAAGTCCCTCCATGTCTTTTTGTGGTTTGATAGCTCATTTCTTTTCAGCACTGAATAATGGTCCACTTTCTAGATATGCTACTATTTGCTTATCTACTCATCTACTGAAGGATATCTTAGTTGCTTCCAAGTTTTTGCATTTATGAATAAGACTACTGTAAACATCCACTAAAGGCATTTTTTGGGGGGTGGGGAGACATAATTTCTCAACTCTTTTGAGTAAATACCAAGCAGAGCCATTGCTGGATCATATGGTAAGAGTATGCCCAGTTTTACGAGAGACCTCCAAACTAACTTGCAAAGTGGCTGGACCATTTTGCATTTCCACCAGAAATGTATTAGAGTTCCTGTTGTTTCATATCTTTGACAGTATCTGGTGTTCTTGGTATTCTGTATTTTGACCATTCTAGCAGGTGTGTAATAGTAACTCAGTGTTGTTTTAATTTGCATTTCCTTGATGATATCTGATGTGGAACATCTTTACATGTGCTTATTTGCCATCTGTATATCTTCTTTAGTGAGGAGTCTGCTAATGTCTTTGGCTCATTTGAGAAATCAGATTGTTTTCCTATTGTTGCATTTTGATAGTTCTTCTTATATTTTGGATAACAGTCACTTATCAGAAGTGTATTTTGCAAATATTTCCTCCTATTCTGTGACTTGTTTTCTCAATCTCTTGACATTGTCTTTTGCATAGCAAAAGTGCTTCAGTTTAATGGCGTTCAGCTCATCAATTATTTCTTTCATAAATTGTAACTTTAGTTGCATCTAAAAATATATCACCACCATCCCTCAAGTCATCTATGATTTCTCCTATATTCTAGGAGTTTTATAGTTTTGTGTTTTATACTTAGATGTATGATCCATTTTGAGTTGATTTTGGTGAAGGATGTAAAGTCTATGTCTAGACCTATATTTTTGTGTGTGGATGTCCAGTTATTCAATCACCTCTTTATTTATTTATTTATTTATTTTTTTAATTGTTGTTGTTCTTTTGGTTGCCTTTACTCCTTGGTCAGTAATCAGTTGACTATTTTTATGAGTACCTATTTCAGAGCTCTCTATTTTGTTCCATTCTCCAATTTCTCCATTCTTTCACCACTCTGTCTTGATTAATACAGCTTCATAGGAAGACTTGAAGTCAGGTAGTGTCAGTCTTCCTTTTCCTTCAATATTGTGTTAGCTATTCTGTTTTGCCCCTCCACATAAGCTTATTATTTTTTAAGATTTTATTCTTTTATTTGACAGACAGATATCACAAGTAGGCAGAGAGGCAGGCAGAGAGAGAGAGAAGAGAAAGCAGGCTCTCCGCTGAGCAGAGAACCTGATACAGGACTCGATCCCAGGACCTTGAGATTATGACCCGAGCCAAAGGCAGAGGCTTTAACCCACTGAGCCACCCAGGCACCCTCCACATAAACTTCGACATCAGTTTGTCAATATCCATGAAATAACTTGATAGTTGTGTATTTTGTTTTTTTGTCTTAGCTTTTTTTTTTTTTTTGATTGGATTCTATAGATCAAGTTGGAAAGAATTGACCATTTGGCATTATTGATTTGTCTGTAATATGGGGTATCTCTTTATTTATTTAGTTCTTCTTTAATTTCATTCATTAGAGTTTTATAGTTTCCCTCATGTAGGTCTTAGAGATATTTTGCTAAATTTTTCCCTAGATATTTCATTTTTGGTGGTGCTGATGTAAATGGTATTGTGTTTTTAATTTCAGATTCCACTTTTCCATTGCTAGTACATAGGGAAGTAATTGATTTTGTATGTTTATCTTATATCCTAAAACCTTATAAGTTACATGAGTTTTCTTATTGATTCTTTGGCGTTTTCTACATGGATGATTATGACATCTACAAACAAAACCAGCTTTATTTCTTCTTTCCCAATCTGTTTCCCTTTTGTCTCCATTTCTTGTTGCATTAACACAGACTTACAGTATGATGTCTAAAAGGATTAGTAAGAGGGGACATCTGTGCCCCTTACCTGATTTTATTGGGAAAGCTTTGACTGTCTTACCATCAAGTATGATGTTAGCTATAGGCTTTTTTTGTGTGTGGATATTCTTTATCAGGTGAGGAAGTTACCCTCTATTCTTAGTGTTCAGAGAATTTTTACCATGAATTGGTACTGGGATTTTTTCAAATGCTTTTTTTTTGCATCAGCTGATATAATCATGGCTTTTAGGCTATTAATGTGATGGATTTCATTAACTGATTTTTTTTTTAGGCTTCATTTTTAGGCTATTAATGTGATGGATTTCATTAACTGATTTTCGAATGTTGAATCAGCCTTGTATACCTGGGATAGATACCACATGGCCATAGTGTATAATTCTCTTTCTACATTGCTGGATTGGATTTGATAATATTTCATTGAGGATTTTTGCATCTATTTTCATATTAGGGATTTCGGTCTGCAATTTCTTCTCTTAGAAGACGTTTTGTTTTGGTATTACCATGACCTTTATAGAATATGGCTTTATAGAATGAGTTAGCAAGTGCTGTCTCTGCTTCTATGCTCTAAAAGAAATTATAGAGAACTGGTAAAATTTCTCCTTTAAATGTTTAGCAGAATTCACCAGTGAACCCACCTGGGCCTGGTGCTTTCTGTTTTGGAACATTATTAATTATTGATTCAATGTATTTAATTGATACAGACCATTAAGATTGCCTATTCCACAACCTTCCACCCCCCCCCCCCAAAAAAAAAGATTGCTTACTTCCTCCTATGTGATTTTGGTAAATTGTGTTTTTTAAGCAATTGGTCTATTTAATCTAAGTAATCAAATTTGTGGTCAGAAGGTTATTCATAGTATTCCTTTAAATGCCCATAGTAACTGTAGTTATGTCCCCTCTTTCATTGTTGATATTAATAATTTATTCTTTATCCTTGTCTTAGTGTGATTGAAGCTTACCAACTTTATTGATTTTTTTCGGAGAACCAGCTTTTGATTTCATTGATTTTCTCTATTGATTTCCACTCTAATTCTTGTTATTTATTTTCTTCTGCTTGCTTTCAATTTAATTTGTTCTTCTTTTTCTTAATGTGGAAACTTAGATCATTGATTTTAGTTATTTTTTAAGAGTATGCATGCAATGTTATATATTTTCCCTTAAGTACTCCTTTCATTGCAGCCTACAAATTTCAATAAATTGTGTTTTCATTTTCATTTAGTTTGAAATGTTTTAAATTTCTCTTGAGATTTCTCCTTTGATCCATGTTATTTAGAAGTAAGATATTTAATTTCCAGATATTTTGGTTTTCCAGTTATCTTTGTGTTACTTATTTCCACCTTCATTATATTGTGTTCTTAGAGTAGACATTGCACTATTTCTATTCTTTTAAATTTATTAAGGTGAGTTTTATGGCCTAGAATGTGGCCTGTCTTGGTGAATATTCCATGTGAACTTGAGAAAAATATGTATTCTGCTGTTGTTGGATAAAGTAGTCTATAGATATCAATTATATACAGTATATTGACATTGTTATTGAGTTGAACTATGTCCTTACTGATTTCTGCCTGCTAGATTTGTCCATTTATGAGGCAGGGCTCTTGAAGTTTCCAAATATGATAATGGATTCATCTGTTTTTCTTTGAAATTCTATTCGTTTTTGTCTCAAATAGTTTTGACACTCTGTTCTTAGGAGCTGTTTTGTTTTTTGTTTTTTCCCCATGAGAAGCAATGGTTACAGAGCCAAATGACAAATATCAGAGACAATCTTTACATTAAACAATATGTTAGTGAAGTAGGGGTTGCTGAGAGTTGTGCATCCAATCAGTTTATAGTTGTTATACGTATTTGCATGTGGTAAGTAAATAAATAAATAATTCCAACAAAACCATCACATAAGGTCTACAGAGGTACTCCAAAATAAAAATAAGAAAAGAATACATATGTGCACATATGTGCGCATACCTACACATATCCCAAATAAATTAATAATACCATCATGAAAAAATGTTCTCACAGATCAAATGTTCCCACAACCAAATACCTCACTAAGAGTAAAAATTTAAAAAGGAGAAACAAAGTAAAATTGTTTCTCATATGAGAAGACAAATATATATAGAAAAAACTTTTGAAAGAGAGGACAAAATAATAGATGTTTATAAAAACAAGACTACTTTCTAAAAAAGTGAAAGCTGAATTAAATGAACATATATTAGAATAAATATGGCTCACGTGATAGTAATGGACTTTGTTTTGGTCCAAGTACAATAAAAAAATAGAACCTAAGGTAGGGAAAGGGGGCAGGGGAATTTACTAAAATGTGTTTTCCAGAGTAGCAATAACACAGAGTTTGATAATTAGAGAAAGCAAATACATGATGGTGAATTACCGAGTTTCACAAAAAATATGGCTGGTTGTTTGGATGTATAAGACATCTACAGAAAGGCTGTATTGGACTACTATGACACAACATTCAGAGGGGAAGGAGGAGAGAAGTTTATTTTTTTTCCTCTTGTTAATTTTTGGTTTGTGTTTTTTTTTTCTTTTCATTTATTTTTACTCTTCTTCTTCTTCTTGGCCAAATTAGGCCCATAGGGTGTTTACTCTCCTTCACTTCTAGTTTGTGGTTCATAATTCCACTAAGTTTGTTTGAAACCCATATCCTATGTCTTATGATACAGCACTTCATTTGAGTCTGGAAGGGCTGGAAGAAACCAGAGCTTTCATGAATCTAGTTCATTGGGCTTGGATGGATACTGGAACTTTCTCAGCTCTTTTTATGGTTAGAGTGATGGAGATATGAGGCTTCTTCTAGGGGATGATGAAATAAAGAGAGATATAAGTAAATGAATCAAGAAGCCAGAGACTGGAAGGCAGGCACAGCCAGATAAATATGAGAGACTCATAAAACGTATCCAAAAAAGCAATCCCTTTCACTATTCGTATCCAGTATCCTCTATGATATCGGATCTTACACAAATATATGAAAGTAAAATATTCTCAATCCATGCCTGAAAGGAATAGTAAAAATCTAATGCTCCTTGCTAAGCATCAGTTGTAATACCCTAAAAGGCTTAAAAATTGTTAAACAAACAAACAAACAAACAAAACAATGAACAACAAAGTAAGATCTTCACTGCTGCAGCTCTCCAAGGCCTATAAATTACCACCTCTGCCTCCACCAACTACTCCGGATTCTCTAAAATTAACCTAGCTTCTTGGGGTAATTTGCCTGATGGGTAGTAACCCTCATCTCCAGGACAACTGAAGCTTTAGTTGCTTCATTCTTGTAAGGTTGCACTTGTTGAAATTTCCCCAACTACAGTTATCATTGAAGTTCCTCCTGGTAATTGTGGCCATCATCCCAGGTAGAGCAATGACTCAATTCTTTACCCTCTGGTTCCCTGGTGTTAGTTACAGATTAAGGTTCAGCCATGCTCTCTCTGTCTTCCTTAGCTAAATTATCCAACCTTTGCATCTCACCACTATCCCAAGAACTAGAATCTCAAGTCTATCAGATCCTAAGAATGCATGGAAAAGATACTCAAGTAAAAAACGTTTAGGAAAGGAACCCATTCACTTCTGCCACTTGTTTGTTTGCAGACCTATATACTCTGGTGATACTGCATCATATTCTGATCATGGATACAGTGACTAGTTTTACTTTGCAGAAGGACACTCCAACAATGCAAGATGTCCTTGAATTATTTCTTAATTGTGCATTCAATAGTCTATTCAGTCATTCTACCAGGTCAGCTGTAGAGTGGTGGCACACATAGTTAATGAGCCCATTGTTGCATCTCACAGTCTGAAGCAACCTGTAAGGATATTATACCAAAACATGAGACAATATGTAAAGCCTTTGGTGGTATTTTTCCTGGAGATACTATAAGCAGAGAAGATAGACTTATATTTGTAATATGAATCATTTTGGTTTGTTAGAGTCACTGTCCCCTTTAAGCTGGAATATAATCAACAAATCTACAAATACCTTCCTTGAGAATTCAGCATCAGTCTCTTCCTATAACAAATGGGGCACTCAACAGGGTAACAGTTGGATTAGCTTTCATGTAAAAGGCCATATTGTTGGTTCCACATATATCCTCCATTTCTGTCACCATGGGTTAAATTAATGGATTAACTATGTAAGCATTTGAGCATTTGAAGACAGAAGATAGGTAAGTCATTGTCTTTACCTGGTCACTGAGAGCATTCTCTGAAGTGGATAATTTTCAGGATAATTGGCATGAGACACAACTGGCAATCTTTGTGGCTTCTTCAACCTAATAACTCTATGCTTCTAGTTTTTAAATCTTCATTCCCAGTCTCTGATTAACCAGATGGCTTATTTAATCACCAGAATTTTGTGTATGTAACTCAGTCATGTCTTTCTCCAGGTATAACCCATAGCTTTGTCTATTGGAAGGATTTCCCTTCAACACTGTTTTCAGGGACCCAGTCAGTGGGAGCTCTAATATGGTACCATTCTGTTTTTCACTAGTATAAACATCCATTTATTGGTGTAAAAATTGGACAGAAAACATTTCCTGTCTGTTAATTGTTTATTAGATATGACCCTTTAGCCCCTAAGTGTGAATTGAGAGAAAGGTTTTGTTGCATTAGTTAATAGGTGCCACTGAGTGTGAACTATCTGTTAGAGTCCAATACAGAATGCAGTGCTTCACTTATACAGTGTTATACTTCTATGCCTATTTAACTTTGTACTTGAGTGGTTCCAGTGATGGTTAGATCATCATGGGCAAGTCATATTGCTATTTCTTGTCCCATTGCCAATTTCTCAATCTTTACTAGGATGTAGTACCAGGCCAAGAACATTTTTTTCCCAAATAGTGCATAGTTGGCTATAGGAGGCATTTCTGGACTCCCAAACCCTAGAGATATGTGCTACAACTGTTATGTTAGGGTTTACAAAAGTTTTTACATGATTATTAATCAACATAGATACATAAACTAATATCTTATTTGCTATGCCATGGTGCAAAAAGACAGGACAGCTTTCCCTAGAGCATGAACCTTCCACAGAGCTTTCCTTCTTTGGATCTTACTTAAAACTGGCATCATCCTTTTGTGTCAGCAAATGAATAGACTACAAGAATATTCCCAAGTATAGTATGTGTTTGCAAATTCACTAAACTCTTTGAATCTTTCATAATGGTAAGAGGTATGGGGCAGGGAGTGGGGGTGAGAAGCAGCAACTTTTCTTTTACCTTGATGATGATGTCCTAGCATGACTCAGACCACTGGACTCAAAAACTTTACTAGTGTCTCATTTAAATCATCATAGAGTTTATTTCCTATACTCTGGCACTTCTAGTGCCATAGAAAAAAGGTGAGTGAGGGATATCTGACTGGATCAGTGGGAAGAACATGCAACTCTTGATCTTAGGGTCATGAGTTCAAGCCCATGTTGGCTATAGAGTTTAATTTTAAGAAAAGTTAAGGGAAAAAAAAAAGGGGGTGATTGCTATGAAGAGAGTACTAAGAATACAAGTGTTTCTTAAATATGAAAAGATTTCAACCTCATTTACAAGAAGGGAAATGCCAATTAAAATTATACCTTGGTACTATTTTTTATCTTTCAGATTATTAAAGAAAAAATATGTTCTTTAGAATGAGGGAGAAACAGACTCGCATATTGCTCAAGAATAAATGAGAAAAAACGTCTATGACAGTCAATTTAGCACATTTATAAGAATTTCAAATGTATGTGCCATTTGTCCTAGTAATTTCTTTTCTTGAATTATCATACAGATAATTATGCATTTGAGAAAAATATAAAAGACATATGTAAAAAATTATTATGAAATTCTTTGTTTATAATTAACAGACTGACAAATGATTTAACAGTGGGCTGGTTAGATAATGGCATTCAATGGATAGAAAAAATTATACAAATTTTTACAAATTTACATTTTACAAATTTTACAAATTTACAAATTTACAAATTTGGAATGATAGCCGAAAATTATTTTTAAGTGGAAAAAGCAAGTTACTGAACATTGTGTAATCCATGCTACCAATTTTGTTTGCCTTTATGTTTATGAAGAATTTCTGAAACAGTATTTAAGGCATTACTTTTTTTTTTTTAAAGATTTTATTTATTTATTTGACAGACAGAGATCACACAAGTAGGCAGAGAGGCAGGCAGAGAGGGGAGGGGAGAAGCAGGCTCCCTGGCGAGCAGAGAGCCCGATGCGGGACTCCATCCCAGGACCCTGGGATCATGACCCGAGCCGAAGGCAGCGGCTTAACCCACTGAGCCACCCAGGTGTCCCGAGGCATTACTTTTTAAAAGTGGCTACCTCATGGGGTAGAAATTGAGTGTTTCTATGACAAGGGCATAAACACAACTTTTTTTTTTTTTTTACTATACATTTATTCTTTTTGACATTTTTACTACAAATTTACTAAATATGCACTATATATTATCCATTAAAAATCAGAGTAAATTCTACCTAATTCAATTTAAATATTCACTCATATTTAATTCAAAACTTCTCCCCTTCCTCTAGCTCAGATCTGAGCAGAGGTGTGAAGACTCATAATAGTAAAGAGGGGAAGATCTGCTCCTCATTCTCCCTTTGTTTTATCCTACTTGCTGCTGGGTAAATAAAAATAAAAACAAATTGAAAGTCCTATGATTTTGACAAATGGGAAAATCCATATATTATTTCTGGAGTCAAAATTGTTAAAATAATGGGAAAACAGTTTGCCAATATCTGGTAAATTTTGATGAAATCTGGTAGAGTCAGTTCTTATTGGAGTTTGGACATTATTGATCTGCTGCTGTAGCAGTTAAAACTCTGGCTGTCTCATTACTCAACATGGGCAATTACTTAAGCCAAATCCTTTGAGATGCCTGCTGTACTCCTCAGATTAAAACTAAGTGTTGTAACAAATAAACTCTGGGATTTAAGAGCTGAAATAAAATATAACATCTTGCTCATCTAATAATCTAATGGAGATATCCCTACTCAGTGGGGTTTGGGAGTGAATGAGGAGTTTGTATCTGTAGTCATTTGATAGTCAAGGCTGTCAAAAGCTCTTCCCTCTTCAACATGCAACTTCTTAAGATTTCTTAGGCATCTTTGACATTCTAACTGATGTAAGGTGGTATCTCAGGGTGGCTTTGATTTGAATTTCCGTCTACGGCCATACCACCCTGAATGCGCCCGATCTCATCTGATTTGAATTTCCCTGATGGCTAATGATAATGGTGAGCCTGGTGGTGGGTATTAAGGAGGACACTTATTGCATGGAGCACTGGGTGTGGTACATAAACAATGAATCTTGCAACACTGCAAAAAAAAAAAAAAAAAAAAAAAAAAAAAAAAAAAAGATTCCTTAGGCATTATTGTATATCCAGTGGAAGAGGGGAAAACGTGGTGGCTTGCAGTATTGAAAATTGCTATGGGTCAGACTTGGAAGTGGAATGCACCACCACAGCTCTATTTTACAGACCTGAACTCAGTTTAACAGCACATATTAATGCAAGTACAGCTGAGAAATGTGGTCTTTGGCTGGTCATCAGGTTCCCATTGACAATCCCATACTATTGAAAGTCAAGCATAAAATTTTTGGGCAGATACTTGTTTCTACCATATATTCCTCATCAATTCCCCATGTCTTTTGCATCCTACAGTCTCTTATTGCTAAACGGGTAGCATTGTCTTTGCCTTGTAGACTACTCTTAGGTGAGGCATATTAAGTATGCCTCAAGCTTGGTTACCTTTTTTCTTCTTTGTTCAAAGGAATCTTAAAATCATTTTCAAGTGGGAAAGAAAGACCAGCATCTCTGTTTATACCCCTTACTCTATGGTAAATGACAAAGTTTTCCAAGAAATCTTTCAGTATAATCCACCCAAATTCATCCAGTGGAAATCCAAGGTTCTCTGACTAGATAAGTATCAAAGCTAAAATATTGCTGACACTTAGTCAGCATTAGTAATACAAGATACTTATTTGGGAGTGGTGGATGGTAAAATGCTAGTCAAAGTTAAAAGGAAGAGGAAGCAGGACTGGGCCAAAAAGGCCTTTGGACACTGATGCAGATCTAACATCTGTGAAAGGAGAGAATTCAGGAAGTAAGACTGAGTAGGGAAAAGCTCATACTGCAATGCAGATCTGTGAAAGTATTAGTCAATCACATGTATAGCACTAGAGCAGAGGTTGCCAGTTAATAGAAGCCAATATTTGTCCAAATGGCCAGACTCTAGTAACACACCATGATCCATCTTTGGTTGGGGCTGGACAAAAAGCACATAGACTCATATTGAAAAAGGAAACAAGCTTTCAAAGGCATTAACAGTTGAAAGGTATCAGCTAAAGCCTGAATGGAAAGTTCATTTTTGGAAGGAATTTTGACCCAATACTTGCATGGCTGCTTCACCTATGGGCACCAGATTTTTCCATTATTTCAGGTCACTTTAATTTCTTTCTTTTCTTTTTACTCTCCTCTTTCCTCTTTTTTCCCCTTCCTTTTCTTTCTTTCTTTCTTTCTTTCTTTCTTTCTTTCTTTCTTTCTTT